>SNQJ01S0127856.1:0-26173 GCA_010110895.2 Picea sitchensis
TATATGAAATTGGAATACTTAGGATAATTGTAAGGCCAAAATCCAAGAAATACTACTATAAATATGAAACATGTAATTTCAATTAAAAGACCTTTGACTTTTCCTTGATTTGGTTTTTGTAGTATAAATTACTTTAAATCTCACTGATATATGTATAGACTTTGTGAATGAAATGGAATCCTCCATGTTTGATCCATTTATTTAATAGATAGTGGAAATTCATCATAATGGTATTTAAGTCACAAAACCATATAGTTATTTTTATTATTATAGTGTATTTTGATTAGTTTAAATCATTTGCAAATTGTTACTCACGCACCTTTAAGCGAGGCGCAAGAACGAGTGAATTGTATGGTTATAATAGAATGTATGCACCCTGAAATTGTAGAGGGGTGAGACAAATGTAATTGATTTCCTTGCATCATGTTTTTCGTCGGATGGCAATGCATAATCGAATGTATTATTATCCTTGTACACACGTGCACACACACAAAAAAAATAAAAAATAAAAATTTGCACTTGTTATGAGAGGTTGTCACCATAATGAGGAGGTTCGTTACAACGAGGTTGGAGAGTTTGTTAAACCTAAAGGAATTACTACAAACTCATAGTGGCCATACCTCATTCTAAAAGTCATTTTATTAATATCTTCATCCTTTATACTAACTTGATGATATCCAGAACGTAAATCAATTTTAGAAAATATTTTCGGTCCTCTTACTTGATTGAAAAGATCATCAATGTGAGGTAAAGTATATTTTTTTTAATACTCATTTTATTTAGTTGTATATTATCAATGCACAATAATAAAGTACCATCATTTTTCTTTACAAAACGTACAGGTGCTCCCCACAGAGACACACTCGGTCGGATATACTTTTTATATATTAATTCTTGTAATTGTATATTTAGTTTGTTTAGTTATAGGATGTTCATCCTATAAGGAGCCTTAGAGGCTGGTACCACACCAGGTACTAGATTTATGGTAAAATCTATGTCTCTTTGTGGAGGTAATCCTAGAATTTCTTCTGCGAATACGTCCTTAGACTCATTTAAAAAATGCAAAATTAATATGTTCACTTTCCTCCTTATTATCTATTACATGTACAACATATATTTTACAACCTTTACATACACACTTTTTCATTTGTAATGTTGATATTTCTCAAATAGAAACTACTTTAGGTATCCCCTTTATATTAACAACATTACCAGTATCATCCGTGCATAAAAATGTCTTGTTATAAAAGTTTAGTATCACTCTATGTTCGTCTAACCAATTCATGCCAATCAACAAGTCATATGGCCCAAAAGGAAAAACATTCAAATCGGCATAGGTTTCGAAATCATTCATAAGAAATTCACTCTTGCTCACAAATTCAGTTACTTTCCTTTTTGTAGCTATAGCAAGATGAACTAACCATGACTTTTCAAATTTGTTTTTTTTGTAATTTGCACATATTGACAACCCTAGGTGAAATATAAGTTAAACTAGCACCAGGGTAAATCAAAACAAAGATTGGTTCATTATTTAGCGTACCTTCTACTTCTGCCATAGAAATCTGATGATCTCCTTGTCTATTTTCCAATGTTGCGTTGATTTTTGGAATGTTCCTCACAATTTCTTCAACTGTAGAAGCATCACAGACAACGTGCAAGTTGTTTTTATTTTTCTTCCTTAATGGATTGTCCTTGTAATAATGTGGGTCATCACACTCCTATCATTTCAAAGGTTCTCTTTGGGTTGTATTTTTATTATAAACAATGATTGGTTCTTTAACCTTATTCTCAGATTGATTATAAGGTTTATTACCTTTATGGTTTCTCCCTTGCTAACTTTGTTGATTATTTCCAATTTTTTTACTGAAAAACTTTGTTCATTTTCCTTTTTGTTCAAATTTATTATGCTTTTTATCTTTCAATTTGTTTATATTATAATTTTTGTTTTTATTTTGTTCAAAATTGAAAATTTCCTTCCTCATTGCTTCTTCTAAAGTTCTTGGGTTATCATATTCAATTCTTTATTTATAAACATGAGCTAGACAACTTATAAAATGTTGAATCTTTGGCTTTTCATCAAAAATATAAGGAACATAACACACCAAACTTAAGAACTTACTACACAAATCCTTCATCGTCATACTTCCCAATTTTAATTCATAAAAATATTTATCCTTTGCTTCGTAATATTGTCGTGACAAGTATTGCCTTTTAAATTATTTCTTAAAAGTTCTCCACATTACATATCATTCTTTAATATGTTTTACTTTTTTTATATCTTGCCACAAGATATCATCTTTACCAACCATGTTATATATTTCCATTTATTCTTTTAACTCCCTAGAATAATTATATATTTGGAAATATTTCTTCATTCTTGAAAGCCATGCTTCTGCTTCATCTCTTGTTTCAATTTCACCATTGAACACAAGGGGTTTGTTATTTTTAAATTCCCCAGTGATTTCATCAGAAGACTTGCATTTCTTTTTAGTTTCCAACTTTTTACTATCACTCCTTTCACTTGAATCTGCTAATTTATTTTTTCTTTTATTATCCAATTTCTCACTAGTAGATTCAGTATCAGTATCTGAACATGCTTGTTTTCTTACTTTTCATTTGTGTGCTTCGTTTCCAATTTTGTTAGATCCAAATTCCTTATTATTAAGGTTTCCACGATCATGTAATTTGTTTAATAATATGTCATTTAATTCTTCTTGTGATTTTAGGATATTTTCTTTATCATCCTTCACACTTTGTAATTCTACCTTAATATCTTTAATTGTTTGTAACATTTCTAATTGATTATCATTTATAATTTCATTTATATTTTCCGAGATATTTTCCTCATTAAAATTTTCTTGTTTTACATTATCCTGATGTTTAGGACGAGAAGCCCCTTCTCCTGACATCGAAACTTTTGTCCTTCTCTATATAGAAATACAACAAGAAAATTCTCCTTTATCCCTGTACATAATAAGTGAGAATAAAATTTATGATTTTTTATAAGTCTACTTTGAAAGAAGCAAGGAAAAAAAAACAAAGTGTAAAATTTCCTGCTGCTATATAGATATACGTAATATGTTTAGTATGTTGAGCCCTCTTAGGCCAAGTGATGGAACTTCAACTCTGATACCATATTGTTAGAGACCCAAAATTTCATTCTTAATTTTTTTTTTGTCAATAGTATTCATAGTAACCCTATAATCATAGACCTCTTTTTATTTCATTGTAACAATCCGGCGAACAAAATTTATCAATTGTTATTGCTAAGTTGAATCTATCAAATATCAATACTAACTAGAAACAACCACTTTATAAAAGTGGTTGATATACGTCGATCGACGCCATTAATTTGGAATGGTGGAAAATGGCATCGATCGACGTATATCAACCACTTTTATAAAGTGGTTGTTGCTAGTTGATGTCCAACATGCCTTGGGAAGGATTATTAATGTATTAATACATAATTAATGTTTTATATTAATGTAATGATGTATGTAAATTAATGATCTATTAATGTATTAATGTATTACATTAATGCAATATATAAATTAAAGTATTAATTGATTGATCGATTAATGATGTAATGTATTAATTAATTAATACATTGTTAAAGTAAAAATATAGTAATAAAATAATACATTAAATGCTTTAAAAAATACATTACTAAAGTATCAATACATTAATACAATATTAATACACTAATAATGTAATACATTAGTAATACATTAACAAAGTAGTACTACATTCACCTTAATGTATTTAGTAATAGATTATTACATTATTGTACTGTATAAATTAAAGTACTAATAAGTTAACATATAATGTAAAATATTGAACTATTATTATAGTAATAATGTATTAATACATTAATTATACATTGAGTGATTGATTAATACATTATTAATATAACTCAGCATTAATGATACATTAATGATGTAATGGTATATTAATGTAATCTATACATTAAATTATTAATTTAAATTAGTATATAAAGCACAGTACTAAATGATTGATACATTAATAATGTGATGTATTAATTAATTTATACATTAATACATTTTTAATTAATACATTGTTAGAATATTAATACACTAATAAAGTAATACATTAATAAAGTAGTGATACATTGATCTTAATATGTTCTAAAACATTATTAAAGTAGTAATACATTAACAATACATTATTACATTAGTGTAATGTATAAATTAAGTATTAATGCAGTAGACATAATGTACCATATTAAAGTATTAATACATTAATAATGTGATTTAATAATTAATCAATACATTAAGACATTATTAACTAATACATTGTTGAAGTATTAATACTCTAATAAAGTAATACATTAATAAATACATTATTAAATTATTAATACATTAATACATTTATTGAAAATGAGTGTGGTTGAATATGGTTGACCATGGCATTGATTTCTTATGGTCATGATGATGAATGGCATTAATACATTAAAATATTAATATTAATACATTAAATTATTAATAAAGTGATCAAGTAATACATTAATGATACTTTAATAAAGTAGTGATACATTGGCTTTTAATACATTAATAAAGTATTAATAAATTATTAAAGTATTGATACATTAATGTATAGTGTAACATATTAAATTAATAATACACTATAACAATAGTAATACATTAATAAATGCATTTTTAAAGTATTAATACCTTAATAAATACATTATTAAAGTAGTAATACCTTAATTGGAAATGAATATGGTTGACTATAGCTGACCAGGACCATGGTTTATAATGGTTGACCATAACCATGGTTAACTTTTGTATATGTTGGTTGACTTTGGAAAGGAAAGGTTGCTTATGGTTGATCGTGGTTGTCCTTTACCATGGTTGAGTGTGGTTGACCATGACCATGGTTGACTACGATTGGTAGAAGTTTATTATGGTTGACCATGCCCATGGCTGACCTTCATTGACCACGTGGATCTGATTATGGTGGGCCATGTTGATTATGTCTAACCATAATTTACTATGGCACTATTGCATTGCAATGTTGATCATGTTTTGTTCGACACATTGCGACATCAGGTTTTGTTCATCACAATGTGACATCATATTTTATTTGTCACATGACATCGTAAGGTTATGTTCATCAAATTACGATGAAGATTTTTTGTTTCTCACATTATGGTGCTGGAATAGGTTTGTATTAGTTTGAGAGTGGGTTATCTTTGTCACATTGCGACGTCGAGAACTGTTCGTCTCATTGCAATATCGGTCTATGTTTATCACATTGGCACATCGGGTTGTGTAGATCACATTGTGACAATGGGTTGTATTCATCCCATTGCAAAGTTTAGAAATTCCTATCACAATGCAACGCCATGATATGTGCACCACATTACTGTTAAGATATATTCGTCGCATTGGGATGATAGGGCTATGTTCATCACATTGCTACAACAACGCTATGCTTGTTAGATTGTGACGTTCGTAAATGTTTGTCACATTGCAATGTCTTTATATGTTCATTACCTTGTGACATTACTATGTTTGTTAGATTGCAGTGTTATTATGATCAACACATTGCAACGTTTGGAAATATTTATCACATTCTGACATCTGTATATTTTTTTCACATTGGAACACCTAGATATGTTTATCACATTATGATGTTACTATGTTTAATCAATCGCAACGTTACTATGTACAACATATTGCGACATTTGGAAATGTTTGTCACATTGCGACGTCGACATATGTGCGTCACATTACAACGTGAAGAAATGTTCGTCATATTATGATGATAGGGCAATGTGCCACACATTGTGATGTTTGTTTATGTTCACCACATTGTGATGACATGTCTATGTTCGTCACATTGTGAAATTAGTTTGTTTGGTAGATTGCAACATTACTATATTTTTCACATTGTGATGTTACTATGTTCATCACATTGCAACGTTATATGTTGGTCCCTTATTGTGACATTACTATGTTTGGTAGATTGCAACATTACTATGTTTGATACATTGCGACGTTAGGAAATGTTTGTCCCATTGCAACGTCGGGTTATGTGTGTCACATTGAAACGTGAGGAAATGTTTTTCACATTGCGACAAGAGGGTGATGTGTGACGCATTGCAACGTGACGCAGCATCGCACCTCAGTAGGGTCTGCTAACCTCCCAGTCTATGGATTTTCGTATTCCTCTTAGTCGAAATGGCTTCTTGGTCCACACTGGAACCTTCAATTTACATATAAACTACAGGTCTCCTTTTATGAACCCCTCCTGAGTGAGCAACACTAGGCACAATTTCCTCCCACGCAACCACCCACAGTGACCACGAGCATAAACAAAGACACTTCACATTTAACGATTTTGGGACTTCCATTACGAGTCGTCCAAACTCCCCCAATTCCTGAAACTCCAAAACAGGCTAACGGTCTCTAGATCCTTCCCTATACTTCCATCGATGGGACCTCACACTATGGTTTGGGGCCCATCTTCCAAGCGCTATGGGACTTCACGATTCATGAACCCACGATGCAGCTCTTCTCCCTTTTCTCGAAGTCTGAACTTGCGACTTCCTAGCCATAGATCAATGGTCTTGAACCTCCCATGATCCGACGATCTGGATTCTTCTTTCATGAAGTCAGGACTTCACAACTTACGAATTCCAAGTTACAACTTCCTCCATTCTCTCGACTTCCGAAATGTCTATATTCAAAGCTCCAAATAGATATCTCTTGCCTAGTCAGATTTGACGGTTGCTACCTCTCTTGAGCTTGCGAGCATTGAAATACTCTCGCCCTTATCCTCTCTCCAACTCCTCCGGATCTAATGGTCCACGGATATCAGAGTTTCTTCCTCCGAGAATATCCACTGTCCGTTCAAGTTATTGATAGTTCCTGGCCAAATAACTCAGCATCGTTTCTCATGAGCTTGATTCCGAGACGTGACTTCAAACCTCATATTTCCTCTAGAATTCTCCAAGTCTCTATCCTTCATGAGATTGTTCCTTCCTACAAACTCAAGGATTCTAAGGAATCCTGTATGCACTCCTTTCGTCTTTCACAATAACCTCTAGTTATTTGAACCCTCCAATTCTGCGCAGTCCTTGTTACAAAATTTCTTCAACCACTCACCTGGGTTGGAAAAGATTAATACTATCCTCAACCTACACACACCTTGCATGACTCTGTGCTATACTTGCACTTCTGCTGGTATAATATCAACAATATCTCTCCTGAGCTTGCTGAGATAAAACTCAGAATCTTGTCAACGCACTCCTTGCAGGAATTCTCAGGAAGAGAAATAATTGAAACTTATACTCTCCCTCTCACAAACTTCATACATTCAACATGAAATATCATGCACATACAACATTGAAAAAAATGCATAAGAGAGTATATAAGCAAACTGTAAACATACCATTCAATAGATGCAAACAGTAATCATAAAACATCATGAAATTGGGTTTAAAGGATCCTTATATTAATTCAAGTGCTTATGTACATGGGTTCAATAGAAACAACTATCTACTCATACAACTTCTACAACCTATGTTCTTCTCCCTCTCTTATGCTCTCTTTCTCTACTGCTACTACTACCAATGAGAATGATGCAATACAATACAATACATATGAGGGATCTTTCTTGAGTTTTCCCTCCTACAACTCTAAGCTATCTTATCGAATTAAAGACTACAACTACTTTACATTTATTACAATGAATGCCTACAACTAACAGATGAGAGAAAATGATCAAGATCTGTATTACAATCCCCAAAACATTAAAACCAATTACATCCTTCCAGCTATTACATTTATGGTTTTCTCTTTTAAAATTTAGAACATCTTCAAAATGCATGCTGGTGTATATCCCCCAAGCGTCTTCCACGCGCGCTTGCTACCTGCTGGCGATGCTCTACATCATACTCCCACTCATTTGGGTCAAATTCCGATGACGCGTTAGATGCAGTGCACCACTGTGTCGAAGCGAATGAGCCTCCGGACCCTCAAGCGATGGGTTTCACATGGCGTCGTTTTCGACGACCTAGTTTTTCGTCGATATTGTAACGTTCAAATGTGGCAAGAGGCGTTTACCAGCGTGTAAACCGACGTTTCAAGCTGATGGCAAGAGGCGTTATAAGCGTGGCAAGACCCGGCGTTTCAAGCGTGGCAAGGCAGAAGCGTTCAAAGCGTGGCAAGAGACATGGCAAACGTGTAGGCCAGGCGTTTCAAATGTGTGGCAAGACCGGCCGTTTCCAAGCGTGGAAGAGACATTGCAAGCGTGGCAAGGCGGAAGCGTTCCAAGCGTGGCAAGAGAGACGTTAACAAGCGTGGCAAGGCAGAGCGTTTCAAGCGTGGCAATTGAGATGTTACCAAGCGTGGCAAGGAGAGGCGTTGCAAGCGTGTAAGGCCAGAGCGTTTCAAATGTGGCAGAGTGGGGCGTTAAGCGTGTAAATTAGAGGCGTTCGGGCGGTGGCAAGAGAGGTGCTTCAAAGGTGGCAAGACCGATATTTCAAACATGGCAAGTGGGAGGCGTTTTAGGCGTGTGAGAGAGACATTTCAAAGGTGGCAAAGAGGCGTTTCAAAGGTGGCAAGAGGGAAATTATAGAGGTGGCAAGACCCGACGGAATGAGGGTATTATCGACATGAAGTTTATGGGGCGACACTCTTGAATGTCGCAAGAGCGGCGTCCATCGGTGGCACAACGATGGCGACCGGGGATTCGCAGCTTCCGGCGTGGTTTCTATGGGAGCGATAATATTGGAGGTGGAAAGAGAGGCGTTAAGAACATGGGAAGAGAGACGTTAAGAGGTAGCATCATCTCCGGCGTGGTTGCTATGGGAGAAACACTCCAAGATGTAGCAATGGCGACTATGTTGTGAATATTTAAAAAAAATACAATATCAATACTAAGAGGACGGGTACATTAACCTTTGCTAAGATACTATACATATCAATATTTAAGTCTATATCCTTCCGGTCTTAGGCAAGAAAGGTTGGTTGAGGAGGAGGATTATCTTCCAATGGTAAAGGGGGTCTTGTCCAATGAGGTTTAGGATCACTAGGATGTGTCTCAGGTGTGTTATCACACGAAATCATAATTGTTGAGCTAAAGTCCAAAAGCTCAATTGCAATCATGCGTAATAAGAATGCAAAATATACTAGAGAGTAAGTCCCTATTTTTTAGATAGGATCAAAATAATACTGTACTTTCTTGGGTATGTTGAAAAAAGTGCCATCCAATACAAGATCCTATATACCAATGAGATAGGCCGAACCAGCAATTCGAGCCTTCATTGGGGAACCTCACGACGAATTTGTTTTGACATTTTAAAGGAGACAATTATAGCATCAATAATACAACTTGAAGTCATTGGAGGTATTGCTTTGTATCCTTTGCTTACAACAAATTCCACACGTAGCATGCAAGTGTTCTATATATACATTGAGCAGAAGAGAAAATTCATAGAATGCAAATTATAGCAATTCGAAACAACCATAAAAGATTTGGACTCCGGATATAAAGCTCATAATCTCTGATGCTAAGACATTTGAAAATGCCAAACCATGTAAAATTCAATATCCCAATACTTGGTCAGAACAAGGGGCGAAAAAAGATAAATTTAAATACTTCAACAACTATAGCAGATTTGGCTTGTAGATATACAACACATATATTCCAAGTTTGGTTTCAAATAACAACCAATGTTACTATTATATACATAGCTAATCCATCTGGTTTCAAATAACAACCAATGTTAAGTGTCATATACACAGTTAATCCATTAGTAGATATATTAAGTGATTGAACATCACAATCATTTTTCATATCATTTTCGATAACAAATGTTAGTGGAAGGCCCTCAAAAGAATAGTTGTCTACACCACCACCATATAAGTTATCCAAATGTATCTTAAGCCAATAAAACCCTGTCTTTCCTAATGGTTGACCCTCAACAAATTCTGGAAGTCCTCGACACACGTCTGACCCTAGATGATTTAAATATAGATGCATTGGGTAAGCACGCCCTCGAAATCCAAGTTATGTGGATAGTAAAAACATTCTTTGTCCTTCATTTTCCTTGCAACCTGATTTAGGCAAAGAACAATAACTTGAATCACATACTAGCATCAAAGAATTTATGTAGAAATCTAGTAAGATAGATGTAAGACTAATGTGGAGTATCTTACAGTAAATTTTAATTCTACATCACAACGTTGAGAGTGCCTCTCACTATTTGTCTCATTTGCCTTCTTTAAACACCATTTCCAACGTTTAATCTATGTTTCATCTTATGTATCCGGTTTCTTAGGAATGGGTACCTGTCAAGCCATTTGCACTTCATTAACAAACCATGCTTGATGATGCACAAATAGTACAAATCTCTACATTTGCTACACTTTTGTCTCAGTATGTAAAATCATTGATACTATATTATATAGAACATCACAATCCATTTAAAATCATGGCAAATACTAAAAAAAAATCAACTTATCCTCCTCATCAATCAAATTAAATGGAGCCTCCTCACACTTAAAACTGTCTACCACATCAAAGAATTCTTTTATTAATTCTCCATTTGTTGAGCCAAGTGTATCCAATGCATGCAAAGGGAAAAATAAGAACTCTTAAATATGTAGTCAAATCGGAATCACTTGATATACATCAAAAAAAGAACAACAAAAAGTTGAGCTCAATAGGGTGATAGAAACCTTAGCTAATCGAGATTTAGTATGTTGTTTGAAACAGTTACAAATTAAATCCAAAAGGGAAATGAACATATAACACACATTAAAGTGCCTCTATAAACTAGTGGGCCAACCACGCTTCACCTTGCATTCAAGCTATGTCTATAAGAAGTGAGGTTAGGTTCCTATTTACAACATTAAATGAATTATTTGTTGATAACTCACAAAATGTATACCATTGAGCTAGTGGTCCTTTTACAATTATATAAAACTTTTAATGATAGTTAAATTTGATGCTTGACACACTTATGAAACATCGGTAAAATTACAATGCAATCTTTGATAACTGAATACCATTTTAGTAAATGCCATATGGATCACCTAGTTTTCCCTACTGATGTCACCAAACAAACAATTTTTTAATAATTATATATATTAAAATACGAAAAATGAAATATGAACTAAAATCCAATTTTTTTAGAAGTTAGAATATTTACAAAACACTTGGAATCCTTCAAATCTCAATTTGCCTTCAATTTAGCAGAAAGAACATGAGGATGCTGTAATTGAGTTACTTGATTGGACCAAGGTAAGATCTCTTCCCTTCTCGTTCACTATGAACATCCTTATCCAATCTCAAGTTGCAGTGAATTCTTTCACTGATTTTAAGATGCTAGCAGTTGTCAGGTTTTAGCTGGGCTGCTTGAGATAGACTCCGTCTTCCGCTCAATCAGTCATTACATGATCAAACTTTCTACTTATGATCCCAATACAAAATAATGAATCACTTACCCAAACTCTATGTTCTATGAAAAATCGAGGCATTTGCATTCTATTCTTGTGCTCACAGTTCAAGGCATTTGCATAAGCTGTTTCCGATAAAAAAAGTAAATCAAACTTTTGAAATAAGCTGTTTCCAATCCTGTAACCATGAGATACACAAGAAAGAATTTAATTGTCTAAAAAGTGTGTGATCATCTTTTCCAAAGAAAAATATTACCTTAATTCATCTGTCTGCAGTTCTAATTACTAATACTAACCATCTGCTTTCTCAAAATGCCAGTAGACTCTAAACATAATAGCCATTGCTATGTTGCTTATTTCTACTTGACTTGTGCCAATAAATGGATGCATAGATAATCCCTGATCTTTTCAGTTTCACAATGTTTCCTTTTAGGGATAACCTGGACCAGAAACCACAGGCATCTTAAACTGCCAAGAAGGTATTGAAGACATCGAAGCTGTTTTAGTTGAAGTAGTGCTGTTTGATTACAGAAATGTGTTGTTATTGCCTTGTGTGCCTAGCCAAACCTGATTATCCTATTTTTTGGGAAATGGGGCTTAACATTTTGGGAATCATTCTAGATCAAAACCAATTATAAATAGCATTGAAGAGAGAATCAGCAACAGACCATAATAATTCTCCTCGTTGAGTTTTGCAGGTTTTGTAAGCTTATCGTGTGGAGCAAATGCAAATTATACAGATGCTTTTAATATTTCGTGGGTTCCAGATGATCCATATATAACCACTGGTAACAAGTCAACTGTAACGTTCCGTGATGGGAACTCTACAGTTAAAACTACTTTGCGCTTTTTTCCTGGTTCAGAAAATCAGAATTGTTACAACATAGCTCTCCAGAAAAACAGTCCTATTCTGGTCTGAAGCACATTTATTTACAAGAATTATGATGGCTTTAGCAAGCCTCCAGTCTTCCAAGCCATTTTAGGGATCACGGCGATTGCCAAAGTGAACCTCTCAGTCTCTGATCCATGGGTGGAAGAGTTTATATATGCAAAAAATCAAGACAAATTATCATTCTGCTTACTTTCTATTCCAGGGGGCAGAACACCCTTAATTTCTTCCTTGGAAATCCGCCCACTTCCTGCAAGTGCTTATAGCAATGGAACGGAAGTTAATTCCGACAAACTGCTCCGAAAGAGGATCAGAATCAATTGTGGCTACACTGTCAAGATACTACGGTGAGAAAGCTTTACTGCTTTTATAGGACTAGAATATTGTTTTCCGATAACCTTCTGTGTCCAAGAGTTGAGCTAGGCCTAGGGCTAGGATTTTTTTGTCAGATGCTCTTTCAGGATTAGCTGTTATGTAGGATTTTCTCCACCAAATGAATGAGACATTGCTTCTCTTCATTTTAATTTTTCTACACAGCTACAAGGAAGGAGCACATGAGTAATGTTGCTCAGTCTCTTCATTATTACTTCTGTTTCTGTGTTTTCAAGTTTTTACAATCTACTGTTATTTTTTGGGATTTTCCCTATTTTAGGTTAAAAAGCTTAAGAGCTCTGACGTGTTTAGCACTTCTTTCACCCCTCTTTGACAATTGGGGGAAGAGAGTTGTGGTGCGAAGTCATACAATCATGTTGAAATCATTTCTTCAAAGAAGGAGAGTAGATGGCAAGTTCTGAATAGTTGCTAGAATGTGGTGTGGCCCTTATAGGGATTTTGATATGTGGCTGTCAATAGAGTAAAATATTTATAAGTTTTCTCTTGAATCAGGTATCCTGTTGATTCTTATGATCGCATTTGGGATGTTGATCGAAACTTTTCACCAAGTCACCTTACTGTGGGGTTTGATATACCAGTGAAGATAAATAGTTCTGGAGTTCCAGAGAGACCTCCTGATGCCGTGCTTCAATCAGCAAGGATCTTGGTCCGAAAAGATACCTTATCTTACAAATTCCAACTTGATGAGGAAGCAAATTACCTTGTAATTGCCTATTTTGCCAGGATTTTACCTGTGAAATCTTCTTTTCATGTATTGGTTAATGGAGATATTTTAACATCCAATTACACTCTCCAAAGCAGTGAGACAGGCGCAGTTTCTTCCATTTCAAATAATACCTCTGTGATAAATATCACAATCCAAAATGCCAGCTCTCATCCACAAATCAATGCTCTAGAAGTATACCAGATAGCTGACATCCCTCTAGGAAGTTCACAGAGTCAAGGTAGAGATTTTCAACTTAGCATGTCTCTCACCTCTGATTCTAGATATTGAGGCATGTAACAGGATTTGCATTTTTGCATAATGAATTAAGTCACTTCTGCATCCAATTTAATAACTGGTTTTGGTGTACTGTGTGATCACAATGCAGTGTCTGCTCTTCAGGCTATTCAAAGAGTTTATGGTTTAAACTTAGGCTGGGAAAATGATCCATGTTCTCCAGTTCCCTGGAAGGGTCTTCAATGTGATGAAGCAAGCGAGGTTGTATCTTTGTAAGTAGTAGAATGGCCATGGTGAATATGTTGTGCACTAGTTATAATTGAAAAGAAGAATGATTCAGATACTAGGAAATTGGAATTATCTAAAAAAACTCAAGAAATTCAACAAATGGCCCTTAACTCAGTAGTAGGTGTTGTACTAAATGTTGCAGAAATTACATGTCCAAAGAACATTCCCTCCCCAACTAACTTTGCACCAGGCCCTTGCTGTCTCATTACATGCTTCCATAGTGGATGTATTTCTTTTCTGGAGCATGTTGTCTTGCTACAGCAGAGCTTTTTTCAGCATTGGAAGCTGCACTTGCAACTCTACTTGCAACAGATGGAACACTGGCAGAGAGAGGTGAACTTTAAGGAGGGGCAACAGGCACAGCACCCTTGGGGACCATTATTGTTACTTGGAATACAATGTAACATCTTTCTTTCTGCTATTATTTACCCCCTCTTACTAATTCTATTTTCATTTTATTTCTTCTTTGTTTACAGATTTCTGTAGTTGGTTCATCACTTCCACACTACTATTGTGTCTCACTGTACTCTCTAGTCGAATTGACCTATTTTCATCACTCATGGACATTGATATAGTATCTTATCTTTAGCCAAAAATGGAAATAATGCCACCCAAACTTGCAAATCATTCTAAGTCTACAACAAAGTAATTCCATTTCTCTTGATCTTATTCCTTATCCTTTATGTTGCAGAGAGATCATGTAACCTAAGAAGAACCTACAAGATAGATGGATTTTCTATCTTTCAAAATCATGGTATGAAACTACTATCCTTGATTTTTTCCCAACTACATTCATTAATATAGTTACTAGCATTCACCAAAAAATGTAAGCAAATTAACATTGCCAACTTCCAACCATAAAACCCTCTTCATGGATTAAAATTTGGATAATATACCTAGGGATCAAAGGAAGAGGTTTCAAAATGAGAAATAGAGTACCATACTAGCAAACTCATGTTAACTTAAACGAGAAAAAACATGCACTTCATTCAACCTGATAGGTCATTTATTCAAACTGATAGGTCGTTTAATCAAATTGATAGGTCATTTAACAGTTGTTAAAAACCCCAAACCTTTAAATTTAGATGCTTTATTGGGATGCAAATAGTCCCATGTTCTTTCTAATGCTTTTTTGATCTTTAAATTTGTCTCACCGTCCAGATTTACTGTCTGCATAATAAAAACAGTTTATCAAATAATCATCTTGGAAAGATCATAAGGCATAAATACCAGAACCAAAAATAAAAATAATCATACCCAAAAACATAAGTGATTATAGAAAGTAAAAATGATGTTGAAATATCAATTAAAGAGTTACAAGTCTTAACCTCGATGTATCAAATGCCATCGAGATTTGTACTAGACAAGAACAACAAATCTATTGGAAAGAAATCATCTTGCTTAACATTGTGCAAAATTAACATACATGCAATGTGAGATTCTAACCATCCATCCAACAACATAAATAATGACATCCTATCTTGTCATAAATTAAACATTTCATTGAGCTACATATGCAAATAATGTGTGCCATATACCTTTCTCAAATAACCACGATTCTCTCTAGACACTCATCCTTGAGAACAATTTTTATTGACAGTCATACAATCAACGATTTCCAGGCCAATATTAATCTAACTTTACAAAATATGATAACATATGCATTGATCCAACTATTAAAATTACAACTAGCATGATTTTCAAAAGACATCAACAAAATTTCGCACTGTAAATGTTTCCCTTCACGGCATTCACCAGAATTTTGGTTCCACTAGTAAAAATTAACCCTTTTGTACAAAAAGAATTTCAAAGTAAACTTTTAAGATTCCTCCTAAATAACTTTTTTGAATTAGCACTAAATAACTCAAATAACATTTCAATAACCTCACGCTGACTTATACACCAGTACCCAAAAACTACTCGAGTTTTCCAT
This sequence comes from Picea sitchensis, assembly GCA_010110895.2. NCBI lineage: Eukaryota > Viridiplantae > Streptophyta > Pinopsida > Pinales > Pinaceae > Picea > Picea sitchensis. The sequence goes on from SNQJ01S0127856.1 coordinate 15,873, forward strand.
TTATTACAAACCACGCAAGTTAAGATTTTGTATTAATCTTATTAGCGGTAGATGGAAGTTAAAACTATGAGCACATGAGCACCCACCTTGAACAATATCCCCAACATGTAACTTCTTCCGGGGAATTTTTATCCACTTGCTATCTTGGAGCACTTCAACTGGTGTGCTATTGACTACTTTGTCATTGGCGAACCGTTTATGAGTTCACAAAGTAAGAATGTTAGTTGCAAACAAATAACTATAATAGTGTTTGAATGTGAATACTCAAGTTCACAAATGATAACTAATCCCCACTAACAAAACAACCCTAATCAAAAACAACTACAACATCTAAGTAAGAGTATTTCAAATTATTGCAACAAGTTAAATGGTAGATCAAAAATAAATTTTAAATTTTATTAAAAAAAACATTTGACCTTTTACCTTACCCAATCCTCAAAATGCCTCTTTTATCTCTTATCGAAGGAGACTGAAGTTTATGGACTCAGAAGAGATAAAGATACAGATCCCTGTGCCCTATGTGAGAGGTGACCTACCGGTAGAGACTAAAGCTTTAAAACATAGCATTGGGAGGCAAAATCATCAAGAATCTATATGCAAACCACAAACATCTAGTAGAAACCTCTTAAAAAATATCTCTATAATAAGCCTCTGAAACCTCAGGGCAACGAACATCCCCAAAGGAGCCTCGATCTGGAAAACAATGAAGTAGGTGGCATGTGAGGCCTTCCACCAGGTTCAATTTTCTCAAAAGCATAAATAAGTGGATTTGAGCCAGTGTCAATTGGGTTTAACTTGGGATGGTTAAAGAGGGGATTTCGTTATCCCTTCTCACCTAGGTTCAAATATCACTTGTAATATGTGTGCTCCTTGTGGGTGATTGGGGCTGGAAAGTATCAACAATCTCTCTCATTTAAGTGCTCAAGAGTGGGATGATATTTTTCCAAGCGTTATGAAAAGTTGTTGGATATATGTGCAAGTACTGGAAGAGTTTGTCAAAAGAATAACCCATCATGACATCTTAACTGATAGAAAGCACTTGAGAGTAGTGGTTCATCCTTTGAATGTCATCTCCATTGTTAAAACCATTTGCCGGTGGTTCCTAGTGTATTCTAGAGTTTAAAGGAAGCACCTCCATGACCATTCAAACAAGCCTATGTGGGTACTGAACAACTCATGGTGAAGTGTGCATCTCTTATGGAACCAAGAAAAGAAAGGTGCTCTGCAGCCTAGGGTTGGTGTGTGGGTGAAGCCTTCATCTGTTATGGCACCAAGAAGAGATGTGTCTATATTGTATAATGCTCATTCACAAAAAGCCCATAACAAGAAGAGGTTGAAACAGAGCTTATCATAATTGAAACCCCTGAATCAAAGCCATAGGAAGAGGTGTGAAAGAAAGGTGGTTCCAGAGGAGCCTAGTTGGAAGGTCAACTTCATGAGCCTAGTTGGAAGATACAAACTCTGTTTTTGGTGCACTTTGGACTACTGGGCTTTCCAAGCTCTATAATTTTAGGAGGTTGGGCCCATTGAAAAATTATTGGCCATTGAAATACCAAAATGAATGGGAAGGGCATGAAAATATGCTACAAGTTTGGGACTTGCAAACTAGAAAGATTCAATATTGTTTCTAATATGGCAGCAGATTTGGGATAGTTGTTGAGCCGACTTTCAAACAACCACCTAGATTTGTTTTCCTCTCTTGGGAAGAAATAGTCCCCATTTCGTCAATTTCTTGTATTAGATGGGGAACCTTTGTTGGTTTTGGTCCCTAGTGATCCACTTGCCCCAATGAAAATGTTGCCTTACTTTGACAAGCCAATAGAGTTGCATATTCAATTGGCAAGTGCTCTTCATCTTGTTGTTTGAACTTTGTGATTACTTCTCCATTGATAAATCCAGGGAAGAAGAAACCTAGATGGTTTTAGGAGACCCTAAAGGAAGCCAATAGAGGTATGTGTAGGAGAGCCAAAGCGGTTTATGAGAGAGAGTAGAGTGCCAGATAGACTTGGATATTACTTGGCTATCGTGACAAACATCACGGTCACAAAGCCCACGACATTTGTGAGACATTTGACCGACATGTTTGAGAGGCCATGCAGGAGGATTAGGACTCCATCATGTGCAATGATGTATGAGAGGTGGTGTCGAGGCCTAAAGAGTGATTTGTGACTTCTAAGTGGTTGTATAAGACCAAGTATCTCTGGAATGGCAACATGAAACACAGAGCCCGATGCAGTGAGAGGATTCTCTCAAATAAGAGGAAAGCCATTATGATGAAATTCACCCAATTGCGAGATACACACTTATATCAGGCATTATTGACATTTACAAGGAGAGATGGGTTGGAGGATACATCAAATGGATGTAAGAGCTGCTTTTGAATGGATTTATAGAGGAGGAGGTGTACATAGAACAACCACGGGGATTTGAAGTGTTGGAGAGAGAGTCTCACGTGTCTTATGAGAAAAGGCACTTTATGGAGTGAAGCAAGCTCCAAGAGCTTGGTATTGAAGATAGGCAACAATTGCTGAGATGGGGTTTGAGAAGAAGTGAGGCAAATCCTAACCTCTACTATATTATACGAGTTGAGGATACACTCATTCTCATACATGATCCATAGAAAGATCATTAATTTTCACAAAGGGTTCACCTAATCAGAGAACCAAAGGTTCCTTCTCTTCTAGTGGTTACCAAAAGGAAAAACTTTACAGATGTGTGAAATTTCTTACCAACTGCAACCTTTTGTAGAAAGAACACATGAACTTGTGCACGGTTGATGGGGGCTTCATAAAAGACTTGTATTAATCTAGCATTGTAGAGAGTTTGAATTAGATAACAATACATAACCAAAGAGAACATAGTTGGTTAATGCATCATGGCTTCAATCGGACACAACATAGATTCCCTTCATTAAAATAATTGTGTGTGTGGAACAAAATCCCATACAGACAACCGATAACATAGGTGGTGAGGAGCATCATGGCATTCAATCGGAACCACGATCCTGAGAGATTTCCTTCATCAAGGTAATTGTTATTCTTATTGGAACAAAATCCCACTGACAACAAACATTGTATATACACCACTTAACTGTCTTACAGTTGTTATGCATGAGTTGTTCTAGCAACACACCCAACCGCAGTGAAGTGATTATTGATGTGGAAGGAAATATGATCAACTTGTAAGATCCACATAGATAACAACCACAAGCAGGAGGGGCCAACAAGGCATAAATGAGATCTATACAGCTGGCAATGTTAGTAACATAGTGAGGGAAGATGCTATCTCGTCAACCTGGTGACTTGCACCCCAAAACTAGCTTACAGATTCATAAAACTTGAGATAGGCTCCAGGGATGGGAACACTAACCTATAGGTTGAGGGTTTTGTTTATATATCTCTGTGATAATGGAACTGGTTGCATTGTCTAACCTATCTAATGATATTTGTAACTACACCAGACCAGATAATCTATGGAACCAAATAGATAAAGAAGACTAATCTAATATCTCACAACACACAAACTTGATAAAAAAGAAGAAGAAAACAGGAGACCCACAATAATAAGAGCCCTGGGATGACTGGGCCGTGAACATACCAGCGATTCAAATATACTAGCCTTATTTTTCTTCGTTTTTGTGAAAATTTCTTAAAAATGAGACTGAAATAGGAACTGGCCTAAATTGGGGGTGGGCTTGACGAATTGTAGAAGAATTGAAATTGGAAAGTAGATGAAATTAATTACCATGCAATTAAAGTAGATGAAATTAATTACCAAGCTCCGGAACAGATTGAGACAGAGGACACTATTACATTTTCATTGAAACCATACTTCAATGAATGCACCATTGAAGTATTTAGGTATTTGGTCCAAAAACAATGAAGTAGTGTTTTTTCTGTGGAAATTCCATTCTAGTCATTGGTTTCATTTGTATATAGTCCTCATAAAACCCAACGTCTCTCGTAAATATTCTCTGCTTTGTGGGCATGGATCACCTTACCTTCCGGTAGGGCATTTCTTTGAATACATCCCTATGAGAGGAACAAACATATAAACGTCTAAATGTTTCTATATGATACCTAGAGCGCCTAAAGCCTGTTGAAGTGGCCACTGTTCTGAGTGTCGAGATGGTCCAAGAATGCAGACTCCCCTTCTTTTCTCGTGGGAATCTCCTCTGTCGACTTCATCGATTAGAATTCATTTGAGTTTTTTGTGTAAGGTTAGAAATTTGGAGTCTTGATGCTTGTTAGAGTGGGTGGGGTTTTGTTTAGTCGGGTTTTTTCAAATTTGGGCGGCAAGGATTTCATTTGCAAATAATTCTCTCTTGGCCTATTTCATTTACAAATAAACTTTAACTAATATATTAAAGTTTACAAACAGAATTTTAATTTTAGTAGAAATTTTAATTAAAATTTAAAAATGAAATAGTATGATATATAGTTTACCTGAAATTTACATTTATTAACATAAACATGTACAATAATTTTTTGAATGCTTGGGTTTACATAATTTTTATTAGGGTTTAGAGCTCCAATGTATTATACCATTGTAGGATTAGGTGAGGGTGTTGTAGGATTAAAATTAACGTTGGTCAAAGTGGAATATGAAGTAGATATCTGAAACACAAATATCTTGAAACAATATTAATTCACACATGGGTATGGGCTTAAGAAACACTATAATAATATCATTGTTACACAAAACTTAATATTAAAAAAACCATTTATGGTGCATAAGTTAGGTACATCAATTATATGTTATTGTGTTTTTCCAAGCGTGCATGAGTGTGTTTCTTATTTGTGTCACTTATGTTTGTGTGTTAGGTGTCACTTAGCTACATGGTTTAGGTGCACATATTAGATGCATATGTAGGTGCATAGGCCAACTACATGGGTTATTTGTGTGGTTTAGGTGCACATGTTAGATGCGTGTGTAGTTGCATGTGTTAGTTAGGTGACTTAGGTTCATCGGTTAGATGTGTGTATAGGTGCATAGGTTAGGTGTAGTTCTTACGTTAGGTGTGCCACTTATGTGTTTGGGTATGTATCACTATGTGTGCATATGTTAGGTGCACCACTCGGTGTTAGGTGTGTCTCTTATATACACAAGTGCACCATTTTTGTGTGTCCCTACTTATGTGTGGATTAGGTGGATGGGTAGGTGCATAGGTTGGTTGCATTACTTATTAGGTGTGTGTCACTTATGTACGTGGATGTGAGTGTGAGTGCATGGTTAAGAATATAAGATGTTTAGGTGTGTCAATTTTGTTCATGAGTACATTGCTTATGTTCCTTAGTATTTCTTATGTACGTGGTTTGGGTGCATGTGTTAGCTGCAAAGACTAGGTGCTTATGTTAGTAACATGGATTATATTCATGGGTAAGTGCATATGTTAAGTGCATCCCTTATGTTAGGTGTCTCAGTGCTTATGTGCATATGTGTGTGTGGCCGAGGTGACCTTATGTGCATGAATGCATCACTTATGTATGTGGGATAGGTGTATGGGATAGCTACATGGGTTATGTGTGTTGCTATGTTAGGTGTATTTGTATGTGCATCACTTATGTGAATCAGGTGCATGAATTAGGTGCATACATTAGGTACGTCTCTTACATGTGTTGAATGTGTGGTTTGCAAGTGTGTTGCTTATGTATAGGGATTAGGTGTGTTGGTAATTAGGTGCATTAAGTTTGTGAGTTTAGTATGTTGCCAACATATTATCTCTCATGATAATGTTAACCCATTCAACCACATTTGATCTCTCATCTTATAAGTATAATGTTCTCAATTATATGTAAATGAGAAACTCTTAAGGGATTGATCCATGTGATGAGTGTACAAAGAAACAACACATAAAGGACAAGTTAGTCCTTTATGTGTATAGTTAATAATATGGATATATATTATTCATAGTTTAAACTTATTTTGATTAGATATTATTCATAGTTTATACTTATTTTGATTACACATTTTCCATAGTAAATAATTTTTTATTGTACATATTACTTTTAAACCTTAAATCCAAATAAGAATAAAAAACTTAAAGAACAAACTTAATTTGAAATGAAAACAAAAGGAAAATAGTACGAGGAAGAGGTTGCTTGTCCGTAATTTATTACAACCTAAGATATGACTAACCCATTTCCCACTAACCCTTTCCCACAAACCCCTTTCCCACAAACCCATAACTATCCTGTAACCTAATTACCCCTAACCCTTAACTTGGCCATATCCCTAAACCACCTGACCCATAAGAACCTTTACTACCTCCACCCCTAACCCATTAACAATGTCTAACTCTATCTCTAACCAATTTATAGTTTTTAACCACTAATATTATAGCACCAAATTACCAACCCTAAACCATTTATCCATTGACTCCTTATGAGCCTAACACTTATCGCCAACCCATTAATGCTGCAAACCCTACCCCACAACCCTATCCCACAAACCCATAACTATCCGGTAACCTAATTACCCCTAACCCACTAACCACATTAAGAGATTTTTTCCTTTCTTTTAAAATTAAAGAAGAAAATTAGTTTGAATTTTAGCACTATAATAACTACATTCATCATTGACGATGGCAAGCCTTTGGCAGAGAACCCGTAAACATTTGAAAATGTATTAATATTATATAATGCATTATTTTCTCTACGCAAAGGGATTAGGCCCCGTGGACACTTTGGTACAAATCAAGAAGACCATTCTTTTGAATAACTGAAATTATTATATTTCACACAATGATGGAATTCTTAAAGAGTGAAGTCAATTTGGAAATCTAAAAAATGCCTCAATCGATAATTTCTTGTTTCTTGTTAAAAAATGATGCAATTCTTAAAAAATGAAGTCGATTGAAAACTCAAAAAATACCTCAATGAATACTTTCTTCATGTAAAGTCTTCAAAGGTTTGATTCTATTAACAAAATACCATAAAATTGAGGTTTTAAACTATTGATTTTAAAAATTTAAGTAAATGAAAGTAAAGTATAAGTCAAATTAAATATCAAGATTAACTTAAAAATTAAAATTAAAAGTTAAATAGAATCACAAAGAAATTAAAAAAAATAATGATAAAAGTTAAAAAGTCACAAAGAAATCAAAGAATAAATTGCATTAAGTATTTCAAATGTTAAAAGGTAATGGTCATTCATTGAAGCCTTGAGTTTTAGGCATTTTTGGTGCAAGTTAATGTTCATCACCATTATTTTGAGGGAGTTTTGCAATGATAATTAAAGGGATTTTTGCTCATTTCTGTCACAAAATAGGAAGTAGTGACAGTCTTATAAATACCATCATCTATTTAGTCATCAAAATAGGCATTGGTGATGGTATTTAAAGAAGTATGATTGTTTCATTTCTAAAAGCGTTTTTGGAGGCAATATTTAAGGGACTCTATGACTAAATCTATTTTTCGTGACGATCATTAAAACAAGGAGCTTTGGTGATGATCCTTATTAGATAATCACATGCTTCACCATCACTAAAGTCCTAATTTTTCATAGTTTAGGGAAAAATATTATGCATGAAGTGAATAGTTATATTCACATTGGATATACTCATCTATCACATTATTATTTTGCATGCATATCCTAATATGCAAAGTGTAGCGACCCTAATAGTTGAACAAATATCTAAAGATTATAAAGTAAAATTAATTAAAAGAAAATAATTATGGTTAACTAAGTAGCGGTTTAACTACGGATCACATTACAATGACCTGAGAATTATAATTTAAAGATCAATGAAAATGTTATAAAAATGGTTTCATATGCAGAGAGGGATAGCTATGAATACCAAGAAGATAAAAAACGATAGGGGAGCGAAGGACCCGGAGGGCGGAGTAAAGGGGGAGTTAATGTAAGGGAGTGGTGAAGGAGGAATAAGGGAGGAAGGAGGTTTACGTGAGTGGGGGATTCGACGGAAGGGGGAGTTTGGGAGGACTATGACATTTGCGGGGAGGAGAGAGTTCACAGTGGTGGTGACTTTTGATGGAGTTAGAGAGCCTGCAAGTTCTTTGGAAGGTTTTGAGCACGAGGCCGGAGATATCTGTATATATATCCACGGAACTACAGGTAGTTTAGAAATATTTGGTTGTTACATATGAGTATCGAGTGTCTTAGTTCAATCTGGGCCTAGGGCCAAATCCAAGTGTTAAATCTAGCCACGCTTAAACTACAAGCAAAACACGTTCAGTTTGACCCTTTGTTTGAATACCTGCAACAAATGGATTAATACCAATTATTAATATATCTGAGAAATGATTATTTAAACAACATGCATGATATAATCAATTAATTATATACTATGCAAGCGTGCAATATGGAATGTTACATACCACAAAAATATGTTAGTGTTAGTCCACAGGGCATCATGAATTGTCCATAAAGTATTCCGACATTGAAATCTCTTATGCCCAATTGGTTTACAAATGTCTTACATAGTGATGCCCTCCCTTAGCTTTGAGTAGCTCATCGATAAGAACTCGTCACATTTCATATCTTTAACTTGGTACATCTCTCGTCAAGGAATGACAAATTATCCTCATAAAACATCATCATGCTTGATTTCTGAGTAATCAATGTAGTCTTGAAATGTTGTAATATGTTCTTCTGGTGTAAATGTGTCATCCCCATTGAACCTAGGAAGGTCTTTGGGATATTTGGTAGGCATGTCATGAAAGACTAATGAAACTCTGAGTGCTTTATTTTTATTTACAATCCAAGAGTGAGGATCTTGAAACAATTGTTCCCAAGGTCCACTTTTCATTGGTATAGGGTCTTCTCTATAGGTTTCCTCTTCTTTATGACCTTCAATAGATAATAATGAAAGGGACTTTTTGTGAACAATAATGAATAAACCCAATCTATTCCAACAGCACATGAGGAGAACCAAACTTTAGAACACAAAGAATACAAAATGGAGGTCCTCTGTCCCCATGATCCTCATATGGATGGTCGAATAAGTCTTGAATCATTTGGTTTGTCTCATCAACTTGAACTATGTTATTATTGTCATCTACTTCCATGGAATCATTAGCTTGATCTTCATTATTCGCTTCAAGTTCTTCATCTTGTACTACAACATCATTTCTGCGACTACTTGGTGCTGTGCATAAAGTTAGGGGGAAAGTCTAACTTTATAATTACAAACAATCATGAAAAATTAGTGCATGTATCAAACATTATAAAATTTGAGAATATAATAAATATTAAAATAGATAATGAATATACATACCATCGGACGATATTCATTTGATCCCAGATCCATGTGCCCATATTTTCTACAATGTTTTGTAGTTGTTGCTATTAAAGCTGTTTTAGGGCCGTCTAGTACAACAATTTTTGCAAAGGAAATAAAATTTAGTCACCTTTTTCACCCTCAAAGGTTCATCATAAATACCATCACTACTGTCCCCATGATCCTCATCTGGATGATCGAATAAGTCTTGAATCATTTGATTTGTCTCATCAACTTGAACTATGTTATTATTGTCATCTACTTCCATGGAATCATTAACTTGATATTCATTATCTGCTTCAAGTTCTTCATCTTGTACTACAACATCATTTCTGCTGCTACTTGGTGCTTTGTGCATAAAGTTAGGGGGAAAATCTAACTTTATAATTACAAACAATCATGAAAAATTAGTGCATGTATACAACATTATAAAATTTGAGAATATAATAAATATTAAAACAGATAATGAATATACATACCATCGGACGATATTCATTTGATCCCTCGTCCATGTGCCCATATTTTCTATAATGTTTTGTAACTGTTGCTATTAAAACTCTTTCAGGACATCTAGTACAACAATTTTTGCAAGGGCAATAACATTTACCGTCACCCTTTTCACCCTCTTTAATTCTTTTCCCAGCTCTAATGTTTTCTGACATTCTTCCCCACAGACTTATATTGAAACAAATATCTATTTTTTGTTCGTTGAGAAGACCCGCAAACCCTTTTTGAAGCATCGTTATTATAGCAAACTTGTCGCAACATCCGTCAAATGCAACATATTTATAGATTTTGTAACGTCGCAATTCCAACGTAAAAAAGTCCTAAGTGACCGTTGGTATTTTGACTTGGTGAACATACTAAGGTGACCGTTGGAGGGGAAAACCTAGTTTCGCAAACGCCGCAATTGAGACATACATTTTCACAAACGTGGCAAGAGTGACGTTAACGTGGCAAGACCGACGTTAACGTGGAAATTGCAACATACATATTCACAAACGTGGCAAGAGTGACGTTCCAGTGGAAAATGTGGCAAGAGCGACGTTAACGTGGCAAG
>SNQJ01S0127857.1:0-13162 GCA_010110895.2 Picea sitchensis
CAGTTGATGTCATTGGGAAACCAGTATACCATATGATGCTAAGGGGTCAGTGACATGCTCATTAATGATGATAATGACATGAAATGCCCTGGCAGTTGAAAATATTCCCATTGGAGGGCATGCTATGGTATCATAATTTTCATGCACCGTAGCAGAAATCACATAACAACAGATTGAGAGAGAACCACTTGAACTAGTTGATTCAATTTCCCAAGAGTGTTTAATCTGGTTACACGAAAAGAATGACTATTCACTTCATATTCCCAAAATTTGAAGGGCTTCTCCTTGGTCTGTTGTGCATATAATTTGTTTTTTTTTTGTATCATGAGCTTGCAGATGCTTGTACAGGTTTAGTGGTGAGTTTGTGAGTGGTATTAGTGCGAAAGGAGATTGTCCCTATTAAGTGATGGACTCTGAAGCATTGAAAAAGTTGAAAAGATACCAGATCAACTATTGGGGAAAAATAGTAAGATTCAAGATCTTCAAGATACAAGACCCTCAGTTTTGACATTCGAGCAGAGAAGGAAAGACCCTTGATTTTGACCTTTGAGCAACACAATCTTAAGAAAGAAGCAAGGAAATAATCCTTCAGATTTGAAGGATCCCTAGAGAAAAGGAAGAAAGGGTTACTAGATTTTGCTTCAGAATGTTAGATAATTCAATAATTTGTCCTTTGCAGGGCTTGATGGTGGAGATAGTGGATCTACCTTCGAAACCCGTTTACAGTCGGCATAAATGTGTATTGATCTTTTGATACATATTAGTAATTATGGAAACAAATTCACCACTATTTTGGCAATTAGACAGCCAACCATAGAATGATGGAATGGTATCCATATGGTGACGACAATGCGACCTGAGATACCATCAAGACTTGTGATTACATGAGATCTACCCTGATCAACTATTTTTTTGTTGAAAGAAGTTTGAGAATTCCACCACAAAACTGATAGATTGCTTACTCGGATACCTGTTTCGCCAGAGAGATAAAAGTTCCTCAATTTGTTCCAAGGATTTCCACCTTATTTAAAAGACATAGTAGAAATAACAATGTCAACAACAACAACAAAAAGCCATTTCCACAGCTTTGCAAGTGTACTTTTGGTTTTGAACAGATAAAGCTAGGGATTCGAGCATAACTCCGTGTCGATTAGGCACCTAAGTTCTCACCATAGCTAAGAAAGTCCACAGAAGTCCAGACTGCCAGCTTAGGAATTTGCAAGTGTAAGTATCCAATTATATGGAAGAACAGGAAAGATCCCAACAAAATTTTGAACAGACAAGCCCTGTTTCCACAGGTGAAGGATGATAAATCAAATGACATCAACGCTAGTATTTTTGAATATGATGGCATATTTTTTAATATGATTAATTCACATTAGCCCTCAAGACCAACTACAACTACATGTGTGGATAGGACTCAACCAAAATGAAAGAAATCCCTCAGCATGAGCATGAGAATATGGTGTACATCTTAAAGGACTACGCAGTCAGTGAAAAGAAATCAGCTTCATTATATGTATTATATGTGAAGTGAAGTTTTCAAATAAGGTCATACTCCATGAAGTGGGCAAGAATCCTTTGAAAATCTGAGACTGATTCATTGCATAGTGAAAAGCGCCATTAATGGGATCGAAGCTCATATATCAGTAGATCGCAAATGTATTCATAAAATATGCCAAGAAACCACAGATTAGCGTAGATCGTCTAAATTCGGTTTTTTCACTCTATCATTGTCACTCACACATCTTTCAACCAAATTTGTTCAAGAAAAACTAAAATGAACCCCATAATAAGAGAACGTTTGTGAAATTAAAATTGAAGATGTGCTTACAGGAGCAGTTTGCCCAAATACTTCTGCTTCAGCGTGCTATACCAGCTCGTTTAATGAGAAAAAAATCTGGCCCCTTCTACTAAATTCAGTCTCTTAGCACTGTGAATGATAGCGAATTCCATTTTCTAAACCAAATGAAATAAATGTAAGTTCATCTGTTCACGTTCAGGAAAAAAAATGAATAAAATTGATAAATAATTCACATACCTAGGAAATGCGAATTTGAAATGCAGATAAGCGGGAGGAAACAGGATGAGGCGGGACGCAGATGATCGCAGCGGGTTCAGGTGGAGGAGGGACACGAAGGTGGTGAATTGATGGCGGGGATGGGTGGGTAGGTGGTGAAGTGATGGCAGGGATGTATGGGATGGGGCGATGGCGTGTAGGCGTGTATGGACGGGTAGCCGGCCGGAGGGCGGAGATGATCGACGACGGGAGTCGGGACGCCGTGAAAGGATGGCCGGCAAAGGTCCATTTCGTTTGGACCTTAGCCTATGCCTTAATTGGTAGCTGAGTTATGATAAGTTTTCTCACTATGTAAAAGGAACTCTCAAATCAACCATTTTATATTTAAAAACTCAAAATTCTTTTTAAAAAAACATGGCATTGTATTGCTAATGTTTATTATTATTTATTCAAGTGTCTATGACAAAAAGTTAGATTAGTATGTATACCTCAGTGGACTTTACCAATCAAATAGCTGGGAGGAGGGGTCCCTTGTGCCATAAACAAGGGGTCTCATATACCAATTAAATGTCACTTAACCTTAAAAATAGATTATTATTATTATTATAATGTTCAATCTTACACATCAACCATTCATATCAATCCTCAATCCTGGTTTAGACACTCCAATATCTAAATAAAATCCTAAATTCTTTTGGGATCATCTGAGTTGGGTTGTTTTCAAGACCAAGACGACCATTAAAATTGATACAGGGAATAGAAACGAAAAGTGAAAAATAAGGTTTTATAAAAAATGTATGGGCTAGCATCCTCACAAAGAAGTCCAGTCTAGTCTGATTTCTGGAAGATAATCGAAGCTGGGAAGAGTTATCCAGAAATGGAAGAGAAAACGTCGGGCGAGGCCATTAACATGTAATTAACAGTTTTTTATCATTAACAAATAATAGTTACTGGTATAAAAGCCATTGATGTATAATATTTCATTAAAAATGTGATGAGTTGAGTGCAACTATGGGCGCAATTACCCTTATTACAGTGCCCTGCTTCRAACCAACSGGCATSATGTATGACTTAWACTRCRACAACAAATTGCTACATAAACATCGAAAATCTAATTGCAGAAATMAAAAACCTGAGACAGAYAACAAAACAAAATCGGTCAGCAAACCCAAATGGAATTTGATTTTATGGCAATTYCMTAAGTATAGGGCWCMGTTGACAAAGATAAACAATGGGGCATTTTTGCCTCAGAATTARTGTGACAGATATGTGTTTTGGAATTTATTTACATAGAAGAGGAGGGGAGAAAAATGAATTTTTRTAGTGATAGGAATAGCTGACTGTTAYTTTCSACAGAATATACTTATATTGCRATTGATTAACCTATAAAATATCACTCTTTATAGCTGTTTTTATGGACAACCTCCATYAACAWAGGAATAAATCAGGSTATWTGGATCAATTAGCTAAAAGTAAGCAAACTTCATCAGAAATCAGGCTATTTTGTTCCRTTAGCTCTAACTAAGCAAACATCATYAGCTATCAGGCTATTTTGTTCGATTRGTTAAAGTTAGMAAACATCATCGAAAAGCTATAGCGAAARAAATYAGGCTAATTTGCTGGATTAGCTAAAAGTATGCMAACAACATCTSAACTAAATCAGAACCAACTACAGAAATCAGCGTGTGAAATTTAACCTCTATGTCAATCATGAGCCAATTAAAATGCCTCAGACGATATATTACATCAACAAATACAATGAAGGTCTCTCGGCCTTCCATATACCATTACGCATGAAGCTTAAAAACAATTTATCCGGGTGATTCTATATAGCATTAGAAATCCAATTTCAATTTGTACAAACTATTGCAGTGAAGATCATAATTGGATCAACACCCTCTACAAAAGCCAAAGCTAAATATTTTTCCTTCCCATGAAAATATTGTCCTTTAGATGCTAAATTTCTCAAGAAGATCGAAATCCTCACCTCTGAAATTTACACAGGCAATCGGAATCTCAGCGCCCTTTAAATCGATCGACCAACTGGCATATACAATTCATTGGCGTAGGCTAAGGTCCAGGCTGCCCACTCCACCCGCTCCTCCCACAATGAACATGCTCTGCCCCTTTTCAAAAATGGCTATATCGAAGCCCTGCTGCGCAGTCTGAAGTGCAAGCGGCAGGCTCGCCGCTTCCTCAAACGATAAATTAATTAGCGGAAATGGTAGGTGGTGAATTGATGGCGGGCTTTGGATTTGAATGGATGTGGATGATGGGCGTGGATATGGATGGTGGTAGATGGGCCGGAGGGCATGGGCGTGGATGATGTATGGATGGTGGTAGATGGGCGGAGGTGGTAGAGGGGATGGAGCGTATGGACGGGTAAGTGGCCGGAGGGCAGAGATGATCGGCGACGGGAGTCGAGACGCCATGAAAGGACGACCGGCAAAGGTCGGTTTCGTTTGGCCTTTAGCCTACGCCTTAAAAAAATACATAAAAAGAAGTCATGTTTTAAAAGTGAGATACTTGCAGTTGTATAAATTCTAGTAAAATATTATTCAGATATGCACAATGGTAAAGGGCATACCTCTCGCAAACATTAATGTTGCAAAATTAATAAACAAAAATTAAAGGAAATATGTGTTGCAACTTGTTTGTTCTTTTATGGTTGTTGGAAGTTATTGCTTCTTGCACAGGGTCACTTCCTCTCATAAATAACACTTTCCATAAGTTATTCCTAGTCCCTATATCCATATTTCACTTCAAATTTTCATTCATATTCCCCCCCTGTGTATTGAAATTGAGGATAAATTCTAAATAAAAGAAAGGGCATAATTGAGACCATATTATTTGCAATGAGTTATACGCTGGTTAGTTGGTGTATCAGATACTCAAGGTCAACATGACTTTTTATGAGATACTCCCTTAGTCCTAATTTCAAAATCATTCAAATTCATTTTTTTTGAGTGAAATAGGGAGTGACAAAATTGCAATTGGTTGATCATGCAATGAGGCTTGAAAGATTAAGATAATTGGTACTGTGTGTTTTGATGGTGATTAGTGGAACATGTGCCATTTCATTTCCCTGCCATTATATCACTTTCCACTCATTACAAGCCCTTCATGATCCCAAACACATTTTTTTTAATGCCATGTTCAAATAGTAAGTGATTGTTGATATAAGGAAGAAACAATTTATAGTTGAGTTTGAATTCTGTATGACTCTCCTTGATTGTTTTCTTGTTGTTTGTTGTCAACAGAGCATAATCTAAATTATATTATGTAATTATATTTGATGTTTATTGACCATGTTGATATACTCTAACCTTGTTTTACACTCTATATGAGCTTCTTTAGAAGAGGAAGTGGGGGCAGAGGTAGGGGGAGAGGACCAAATTAATTCTGGAGGGATAAGAGACTCAGGTTTTCAATCCACTTTGATGCGAATTGTGAGGAATTTAATCAGTTGTTGCAAACATGCTTCTTAAACATGGCTGGAAGAGGAGTCTTCCAACCACATCCTCCACCCCAAAGACCACCGATCGAACCTCATCTGAGTATCTCTAGAACCCTTCTACACCCTCATCTTTCATTGCCTCATGAGGTCCCAGTTAGTGATGGATGGAATGCTATTATCGACACCCCTTAGTCTCAAGCTCAGGGATGACCCTCTGCCTCATTGCCATTACCTCCACCTCCCCTAAAAAGATCCATTGTCCATATTGCCACAAAGACTTCTCATAACCAATCCACTCAACCATCTAAAAGGCTTAAGTCTCAAGCTCAATAACCCAAGTCTAGTAAAGATAAACATCCTGCTAAATCTCCTGAGTTAGACCAATCAATCACCTCCTCCCACTCAATCACTTTCCATGCCAAGCAACCAAGAAATGCTAATGAACACTTGAATTTTGAATATATGCATCAAGAAGTGTCAGTGGCAAAGCTTAAAGTGCTAGCAGATGAAAATTTGGAAGTCATCAAACCTTGGGGAAATAAACAAAGGAAAACTTCCTCACATAAGGATTATTGCTTCTGATTTTATTATGGTTATGATGCTTTTACTTTGAAGACAATTCTTGTTATTTTTTACTGTGACATATTTATGGATAGTGTTCCTTTAGATAGATTGAGGCCATTTCAGAGATGCTCTATTTTTGATAACATATTTTAAGACAATTTAATGATATATCTATGTTGGTATATACAGTGCACATAATGAGTTGAGAGTCACAAGTGAATTTGGAAGATTGATTATTCACCGATTTTTTTTTGGGGGGAGGTGAAATATGATTATTTATATGCATATTTTATTCTGGAGGAACAAGGGGATTTATTGGAAAATTAAATAAAAATGAGTAAGGGGTCCCCACCTATTAGTTAGTATTATTTTATCCTTATCATTTTAAAATTATTGTTATTTTTTAGAGTTGTTCCCGTAAACTAAAATTAATTAGTGACTTAACAAAAAGTACTCGAACTTCTCAAACTACTTAGAAGGAGAATAAAAGGAAGTTCAGGGGACAAGCAAAAAGGGGCGAGAGAGAGAACAAGGAATTTTTTTTGATAAAGGTTTTCTCTTAAACTTTTGAGATTAATTACTTTCATTGATTCTAAGTTATCATAGAGTCTTAACCTTTTTGTTGATAGTAGGGTCTTATTGATGATTACAAGATTTAAAGATTTGAGATACATTATTCAACAACTTATTCTAGAAATATTGATCATTTGATCCTGGTAGTCTGTGTATTCAGATATGTTCATGAATTAGTTTTCGTTACTGATAGGGAATATTTTGCAGAGTCAATCGATGATACTTTCATGGCTAAGTTGATCCATATTTCTAGTCTCAGTCTTCACTTGTTGTCAGAGTCTTTTTGTATGATGCCCATTGAAGACTTCTAAATCTGATCTTGGTCCTTACCCTCGCAGGGGTTTGAAAGAAAGGTTATGATTGTATCTTGGAGTGAAATTAATAAAATTGCTTTTCTGATTTTGGTCTCGCATGTATAATACCTGATACTACTTTCATATTTTCATTTCATTTGTTCTTTTAAATGTAAACACAATACNCCCCGGGTGATAATCCCAACTATCTTACCCTAGCCAAGTAAGATTAAAAAATGTTGGAGTGAGTTTCTTCATACCTTTTCCTTAACAAACACTACATTTAATCACCTTCCCTAGCAATAGCAACATGATAGGTTCCAAGATGTTTTGAATCTTCCTTGCCCTATTTTGCAAAATAAACCAAATATAATTGTAGCTACATGTGCCCAACATACCCCCAACAATTTTCCCTCAACAATAGGTTCTTTATTATCATGATTCAATCATTGTTCTAGGTGTTTGCATCCCAAATCCCCTTCCTTGTCGACCTACTTCATCTACATTTTGACCCTTTGTTGATCCATTTCATGTTTCACCCTTCAACCAAAATCTTGTGTAAATTATTTTGTTAATCCACTACCATTGTGATTTTCCTAATCCAAAGTTTCTTATACTTACCCATTTTTTATGTGTGTGAAGATTTTTGACTATGACAATACCCCCACATTCCACACAAGTACTTCCTTCGCACTCTGCATAGGACCCTTCCCCACACAACCCAATATTTAGTCTATTTTTCAATTCTCAAGTGCAGAAAACTCATGTTACTCCTCCTTTTGGACAATTATTCCCTCCACACTACGCACAAATATTATCCCGCACACTCCAAAACTTAGTCTATTTTCAATTCTTAGTGTGAAGAACTCACACCACTTTTCATTTCGTATTTTCGTATCCCCGCACTTCCACACTCCTGCACCTCCACACTCCTGCACCTTTGCACCCTCAATAGTTCCATACAACTTATTTTTGCAAGTCACGTGCTTTTCTCGATAAGCAAGACTCATTTATGGCACATTAATTTGCTCTTATTTACGAGGAAAGGACGAAGATTTAGGAGCAATGGGAAGTAAATGTCTCATTTTTCAAAGAGCTGCTTAATGGTTTATATTTATGATACCCACATTTTGAAGGTAATTCATATGTGTGGAAAGGACATTTTATTAATTACCCACTATGTACTTATCCTTTAATGATTTGAGCTCCATAATTCATTACTCATAGTTTCACATATATCAAAGTGTGTTGAAGAAACATGAAGTATGACAAGTAGGAGAAGGAAAGAGCCTTTTTGTGGTGATACAATTAATTATATCGCGAGGCAAGATAAGAACTTTCCCGATCGACTTCTTATCAACGGTTTTTGAACAAAAGTCTAAAAGAAAGGAAAAATAATAGACTCTGGACTACATGTCTTGTTAACACTGGTTACATACCTGAAGTATTCGACATTAAGTAGTTGGTATCCTGGAACGTGCAAAGATTTGACTCCAAAACCAAAATGATTCAAGTTGCAATAGAGGGAAACAATCCAGTTGTCTTGACCCTGAAAGTATTTAGGAGAATACTTTGATTTCCTTCTACAAATAAGAGTCTCAAGCTCCTTGATGCAGATGCATTCCTTCATTGTCAGAGTGGCGGTTCAAATGTGTTGAAATATTTTTTGATTCCACTCGTCAAGATGCCCAATGACCTATTGGAAATCGATATATCCTTATTGGAAGAACCATATCAGGAATTTCATGCTTGTTCACTTGTTTGGTAGAATAAGACTTGACTTCCCATATACCCGGGTCATCTTTATATGCACTCTACTTCTCTTTTCGAAAAGATGTCATCTTTGATTAGGCATAAGTGATATCAAAATAAGCTTCTTTTCAATTGAGTAATTATTTGAATACCCATGATCACATACTTGGTCTTTGCAAAGGTTTTTCATGATCACATACTTGTTCTTTTCAATTGTATATTGCAATGTTTTTTAGGGTCTTCCCCTAAAAGGAAATGTAAATATTGATAATGAATCAATCTAGTTCTAGTACCCAGTGTTGTGGAGACATAAAACACCATTTCTTTTTTACATTATTTATGATAAATTTCTCAGAGAATTCAAAAAAATATTAACTGGAGTAGAACCAAAGAGAATAACCCATGAAGTTGAGGAATTTATCAAGGGAAAGGGCATTTGCGTTCAAGAGGAAAAACATACCTACATCTGGTTGTATCGTTGTCAAGAAAACCCCCTTCTGCTCCTGATATTTGTCTGTGATAAATATTTTGTGGTTAAAATTTGTAGACAATATAAAGCTTGGTGTATCCTGTTTGATATGAAATGGAAAAGGCAATTCATTACATTGCCTATTCATGTTGGAGATACAATAGTAAATAATTTCACCCATTTGAAAGGAGTGTTTGAGACACTTAAAGTATTTAATCTCAAAGAAGCACCAATTTATGAGGCTTTGACCCTGAAGGTGTTATGCCCCATATTATTATTATTTAAATAAATATAATTTATCCTAAAGGGATCATCCCCATATTATTATTAAATACATAAATAATAATTATAATAATTATCCTAAGGGATCATCCCCATCTTATTATTATTAAATAAATAATAAGAAGAAAGTATGATAAGTACTTAAGAAATGAATAATTGGGGTAATAGAAGAAAATGGTAAAATATGTAATGACAATATATAGAAAAACCCTAAAATATAATAAGAAATTCAAGTGGATCCTAGGGATCGAATTCTTGGATTCTATATAAGGAAGGGGAAGAAGGAGAGAAAACATATCTCTTTTGGATAAGCTATAGAGAGGACAAGGCTACACAATGGCTGTCATAGCAGTGGATTGAGGGCTCAAGGGTGACTTGCTGCTTAGAATCAAAGTAGCAAGGTTTACGGTAGGGTGGAAATTTGTCCCCCATTTTGTTGTTATGTTTTCCAGATAAAAAACATAAAGGTAGTGCTACACTCCTAAATTCACCAAACTTACAGGTATGCCGTTTCTTCACCACAGGTAAGTACCTCACCATTGCTCTTGTAAGTAGTTTATTAAAGTTTTCCTTTGTTGGACATCAATGATTATCTGACTTGATAATTTCCTTTGAATCCTCTATGTATTTATATTTTTTAATTGGATGGGGCCATTACATAAGGTCTCTTCTCTGAACACTTAGATTCCATCAGTTACATCAACCTCTTTACAAGAATTGATGAGGAAATTGGTGATAATGATCCCACAAGAAAGGAGAATAATTTGTGCAATGAAGACTTGGTTACAAAAATAAGTCCAAATGCTCAAAGTCGGAGCAGAACAAGACAAAGGGGAAAATGTGCTACTAATGTGCAATCTTCCTCGAATCCTCAGCCACATAGGAGCTCCTCTTCTATGCAAAGAAGACAATACCAACACATAAACAAAGAATAGAGTAATGAAGGACGTGTCATAGGCGACGAAAGACATGACCCACCCCATGTCAATCTTGAATGGATGCATATAATGTCTCGAAAAAAGAGGAAAAGAATCCCCAGTAAGAGTAATTCCCAGAATTCAAGAGACTAAAGGAATACCACTTATATGGAGATTAATAGCATCGAGATACCCAATTAGGTAGCCCGATGAATTACCGAGAGCCAAAAAATTATAGAGGACCTGGACACAAAAGAGCCTATGTTATTTAAGGAGTAGTTCTTGACACTGCAACACTCTCAATACAACAAGGAAGAAAATAAGATGCAAATAGAAAAGTTCAGTGTAAAAAATAACAATGTAATTAAGATATTAATCGTATCGAGATACCCAATTAGGTAGCCCGATGAATTACTGAGAACCAAAAAATTATAGAGGACCTGGAAACAAAAGAGCCTATGTTATTTAAGGAGTAGTTCTTGACACTGCAACACTCTCAATACAACAAGGAAGAAAATAAGATGCAAATAGAAAAGTTGTAAAAAATAACAATGTAATTCAGATATTGAATTCAAAACTCGATGTGTCAAGAGTCAGACCCTTTAGACTCTTGAAATTACATTTCTCTATAGGTTATTCTCTTTCCCATTCAATTTTGGAGAAAGAACAAAAAAATATAAAATTAAAAAAGAGAATAAGTGACGTTGAGGATGCTTCGAGTCCAAAGCAACTATTCCCAGAACCATTAGCCATACTTCCATTAGACCAGATTCCCCCAAGTACACCAGGAAATTCAATCCGAGCGAGGAAAGTTTCCCAACTATTGAGTGGAGTAAGACTCTATGTTGCTGAGAATATCAACAAAACACTTGAGATTATTTCACATGCATGGGAGGTTAGTACCAACGTGTGAAATTTATCTCAAAGGATTACAAGTTTTACTAAATATTTGAAAAATGATTTAGAGCACGATGAAGGCTTCTATAACAATGAGGTAAAAACTTTCATTGCACGAGTTACTAGCTTGAGTGATCATCACAGAAGTCAACAAAAATTTCCCTTGAACATAAGAATAAAACAAAGAAGGGTAGGATGGGAAGCAAGAACAAAGATGTTAGAAGATACAATTGCTAATTGTGAGAGAATTAATGAAAAAATAGGAGATGCTTTTCTAAAAGAATTAGATATTGTAAGAGAATTATAGAGCCCACAACTTTTAAGAGATTCCAGGATCATAACGAAGGAACAATTAGACAAGGACTTAGTTGCGGTAAAGACTTCATGGGTTGATGAATTTGACATCCTCATAGAGTTTTCTGAAGAAGAACTTAAGCCTTGGCTTGTCACATTTGTAAATGAAAATGAGGACCACTAGTCAACAACGAACCATCTCCATATGGAATTTAAAGAAACAAAGGAGGAAATATTCGTACTTCGAGTTAAGCAAGACATCACCATCCCATTGATAAAGAAATGCATCAATGAATGGCTCAAGAAGTCATTACAAGAGATCATTAACCTGGAATAACTACCCAAGACAATTATCTCAAAGGAAGCCTGAAGCTTGAAATCATATAAAGGCAGACCCCTAAAAACAACAAAGCATGAGAGTGAGAACATTTCCTTCTTATTAAGTCAAGCATCTATTATGTTTGGCCTTCATTTTCTTTTCTTTCACTCAATTATTAATCCCACAGTCTCATTTGTTTCATGACATGTGAAAACCTAAGACCAATTTATAACTGCCTTTCTTTCATTCTTCTAGGTATTTTTCATCTATTTAGTGGTCCATGGGAGCCCCAATCCCAATCCATTTGGACAAATGCCTTTTACTTTTCTGAATATTATAAATATTTTTAAAGACAGTTGTATATTTTTTGAGGTTTCTAGAGAATTGTTTGGGATACATGACTACTAATTTTTCAGACTTTGAGTTTCAAGCTGAATTTTCAAGTGTGTGTCCATCACTCTTTCATATTTTCAATGAAATATCATGTTAAGTTCTCTGCATATGTTGCCATTTACTTTCATTCCGCCAAATGATATTTTCTGCTTCATGGTATGATGGAAATGTTTATTGTGAGGATTTTCATTTCACGTGATTTATGAGTGGTTGTTTTATTTAAAGTAAACCTAGTCCATTCTCAGGTTTTATTTTAAATTATGTATATTATTCATATAGAGGAGTACCACCTCTTTAAAAACGCAGGGGGATTTGTCCTCGTGAGGTTGTTTTCAAGACTTTGACAATCTTAGATATCAACACCCTTGCACAAATGTTTCCATTACAGTCAACATGAGTGCCAATTAATACAAGCTACTCTATGTAACCATTGTTAGCTCACTACTTTGCCATGAAATCATAACTATGACAACTATTGTTGTAGTCATCAACACTTGGTAACACACATGAACAACTATCATTCCTTCCATTCAAAAATCATCCACCTCATCCACTATGCTCAATGGGTCATTACATCCATGCATTGGGTAACATGTGACAAACCCTAGAGATTCTAAATGATCCAACTCACTGTTATGAGGAAAATCTCTCTATGGCTAGGGGTAAACTACAACAGACGAAAATAACTGCAGAAATCAACTCTAATATCAGATATGCTATATAAGAAAATATGCTAACGAGACAAGATAAAGAGCATACCTCGTCGAGACGTTTGATGAAGTCCACCATTGAGCACTTGACTCAAAGCAATACACTTGTAACTTGTCCTCAAAAACCAAGAAAAACAAGAATATGGTGATAATATATAATGTTAGCACATTCAATAGCATAATCCATCAACATTCATAACAAATATGCCCATGAAATAAAAA
>SNQJ01S0127858.1:6598-45447 GCA_010110895.2 Picea sitchensis
CTTTCTTCTTAAAGGATGAGAACTTGGCTCCATAAGTTGACCTTCTCCTCTTGTAAGTTTCAACCTTGTGAGCATCAGAAAACAAAACACTTGCAAATAATCAAGCCTTCAAAAACCTAAGCTCTGATACCAACTTGATCTGAAAATGATAAAGGCTTGTATTCTTGAAAAATATTTGCAAGTTTTAATTCAAGTGTTCTTATGAAAAAGGATCAATTTGCAAACAATTTTTTTATAGAAATTACACATTCAAGATGCAGATAATAAGCAACAAATAACAGTGAACACTAAACACATAACACAACAAATGATAAATGAGTTCATCCCTCTCTTGGGCTACATCTCCTGGTCCAACTTCCAATGGATCTTTTATATTATTTTCTCAAAGTGATAAAATACGTGCTTTACAATGCTCAAAATAT
Organism: Picea sitchensis; assembly: GCA_010110895.2. Lineage (NCBI taxonomy): Eukaryota > Viridiplantae > Streptophyta > Pinopsida > Pinales > Pinaceae > Picea > Picea sitchensis. The sequence continues at coordinate 7,021 of SNQJ01S0127858.1, forward strand.
CAAATAGATGGCTCCAATGGCTTCAAAACATCCAAAAACCTCTAGCTAGGCTTTTTCGGCACCTGATTTGGCAAACAATTGAAGAAGATAGGCTTTCTGGAAGTTCCCCTTGAAACTTGTTGTCTCTGGATCGCCAAAATGCACCTCTGTGTGTCCAACCTAGCCTCTGCACTCATTTCCGTGCTAAAACCTAGCACCGGGTGCATAACCAAAAAACCGCGCAAACTGTAGGACAGTTAGGGAACCTAGCCTCCTAACCGCAAGTCGTTCGGCATATGGGTCATATGACTGCACCTCCACACATAAAAGGGTCAAGTCAAAACTTGTGGTTATGCGCCAAGTGTCCAAGCGTGGGGGGTTTGAATGCATGCACGCAGTGGTGGTTATATGGAAAACCGCATGTGACTGGGGGTCAGGGCTTAGCCCCGGCCCGAACCGCGCCCAACCATAATACAATGCAAATTCAAATAGAATCAAAACCATGTAGTTGTAATAACTACATGGGTGGCGCACCGGTTGGGCAGCCCTTCCCAAAGCTATACCCCTGCCTAGAGGTCATGGGGTCGAGTCCTGCAAACTCCACAAATTTTATCCAATGCCCAGGTGACACGTGGCAGCCCTCGCATGGGCCACGTGTCACCAATTCGTTTGCCACCAACATGCCACATGTCGGACGTTAATTCGTCCACATGACTGCCAATTCAACACCTGCCATGTGTCATACAACCCTGCCAACTCAGCTTCTACCATGTTTCGTATGACCCTGCCAACTCAGCATCTGTACAGACTATACAAACTGTACAGTTAGCAAAAAAAAATTGCAGGTTTGACAATTTGAACAGAACGCGATATCTCACTCATCTAACGTCCATTTGAACCCATTCGAGTTGCGTTGGGTTCGTGACGACGAGACCTATGCACCCGTTCGATTTGAAGCGATTCTGAGCACTTTGAGTTTCGAGCAAAATTTGATCCCCTGGATCAAACTGAAGGATACATCTCATGCATGCTATAGCCATTAGTATCCATTAGTCATAATTAAAGAGAAAAATTTTGGATCTTGTTGTTACAAACCAACATTACCTACATGTAAAATAAAGTTTACAACAAGAAAATGTACAACATAAAATTAAAGAGTATTCCATTAAGGAAGATGGATTACTTATGCATAAGAATATAATTTATGTTCCTAGTTCCAGAGAACTTAGGAATTTGGTATTAAAAGAGATGCATAATTTTCCATATGCCGGGAATCTCAGTTACCAAAAAACAATTGTAGCAGTACGAAGTAAATTATTTTTTCCATGAATGAAGAATGATGTTGTTGACTATATTTCCAGATGTATGGAATGCCAAAAAGTGAAAGTTCAGCATAGACACCCAACGGATTTGCTACAACCATTACATATTCCAAAGAATAAATGGGAAGTGGTAACCATTGATTTTATCATTAAGTTTCCCAGGAAAACAAGGAAACATGATTCAATAATGGTAGTGGTTGATAAATTGACAAAGGATGCTCATTTGGTTCTTGTAAAAATGTCTCATATAAAAACTAATATTGCAAAAATTTACATGAAGGAAATTGATAGATTGCATGGAATACAGAAGGAAATTATTTCAGATAGAGACACAAAGTTTACTTCAAATTTATGGAGACGATTATTTAAAGGATTTGGTATAAATATGAACTTTAGCACACCATACCATAAGCAATCATATGGGAATACAGAGACAGTCAACCAAGTGATTGAATACATGTTAATAATGTATGTAATGGATAAACCATGTGAGTGGGAAGATTACTTTCATCTGGTTGAGTTTTCCTATAATAATTTGTATAAAGATTAATTGAAGATGATCCCATTCGAAGCTTTGTATGGTAGAAAATGAAATACTCCAGTGATTTGGGACAACCCAATAGGCATAGTAGTACTTGGGAAATAATTTCTCAAGGATATGGAAGACCAAATTGTTGGATTACTAAGAGGGGGGTTGAATCAATAATAGAGTTTTTAATCATTTTTAACCACAATATTTAAGTATTTTTTTATCTTTATGGCCAATTTACCAATATCATTCAATAAGTGTAGAATAAATAAACCATGAACAATGAGAAATCATACACATACACAGTACACTAGTATTTTACATGGAAACCCAATGTGGGAGAAAACCACAAAATTCTTTTTCTTATATGTATTTAAGAATTACATTCATTGGAAGCACCAACTTCCTTTTTTTTCTAGCTGCAACTGGAAGGAGGCTCCAACCCCCTATATTTTCAAGCTACAAACTAAGGGATTATCCAACTCCAAAATTCTTTGGATACAACCAAAAGAACGCTACAACACCTTATGTTATCTGGCTACAACCGGAAGGTGGATATAACCACCTATCCTTGCCCCGCCCAACCGCCCTGAAATATAAGTGTCAAATAACTGATGAAATGTCTTTCACACTGTCACTGTGAAATATACCACTGTAAACCTATACCAATTTGTGACAACAACTTGTAACCAACATGTGCCAATAATATGTAGTCAACATGTACCAATAACCTATACTCAACCTGTAACAATAAACTGTACCAACATATAACAACATCATGTACAAAGAATCTCCTCAATAGATTGGATATAATAACATAGATCTCATAATCAATATCACATAAATATCACTCAAACCATGTGCATCTATGTCTCTCTAGTCATGTTTCATACATGTGCATACAATCACAATCATGTGTAATAAACACTCACATGTACTAGACACCAAACCCTCACTGTTATGTATCCTCAAACTAAACCAACAACTTCAACAAAACATCACAACCAAAATCCCTCAACCATGTACAAAGAAATACAAGATATGCCTCAACACTCAACCCAACAAGATGTATCAATGATAAATACTAGGCATACCAACATTGTATTTATGTAGATATGTATCATATAGTATGTTCCATACATAAGAGAGTTTCTCACTCAGTCAACCAACCATCATATACCATATCTAAGTATAATAATAGCCATATCAATAATGCCTCAAGAATTCACCATATCATAATAAAATATAATCATCAAAACAAACATGTAACCATACCATAACTTCTATAGATGACCTGAACCTGTAGAATGTTGACCTAGGAAATTGCCTTTAGACTCTAGGGACTTGACACCCACATATCCTCAAGTTTTCATGATATTTTCATATGTACACTACTTCCTCTTCTATATCACGTGTATGTACATACTTTCTTTCATTGCATCTCTTGTATGTACTCACCTTACTCCACTACAGGTGACATATACCTCAGAAACTAGGTTTTTTTTGAAACTCCAATATTTTCACCGTCAACCCTCCTTTTCTACCTCAGACTTGTGTAACTTCATATGTATCAATGATTACCTACAATAAAACTTTCACAAAATAATAGATATTCAATGTGCTCAATAGTGCTAATACGATAGTCTTTCTCTCTTATTTATACTCTCCAAGTAGCTTCCTCTAGGGGTTATCTTCTAAATATTTTACCCAACTTCCTTATGTTAGCACATAGGATGGTAGGGGTCAAAAAATATTAGATTTGTCTTTTTTTTATTCATAGGATATTTAAGTATTAGTTTTTGGGTTATATCACATGTCATAACTCAAATTTTGAGTTTTTCATAAGCATAATCTCATTTTTAGTCTTGGCTTAGTGCCTTTGGTGTCATGCTATCATTTATCATCATGAAGGAAATACGGGTCAAATCGGTCTCAACCCTGGTCTTAGAATAATAATCATCATATGTCATGTCTCAAGGTTTTACACAAAATATCATTATGTCATTTTCCAACCGTTTATGGGTCAAGTCAGATATCATTTTTTCTTGCTGCCAACTCACCTAAAAGTTCGCAGTGCACCAAGAAGTACCTTGTGCACTAATTTCTCATCATTTATCTTTGAAACATGTAAGGGTAGATCTCATCGTCTTAAATGCATTAAAATAATTATGAATTTCAAGACTATGTCAAGGAACCATTCTAATAGTTCCCATGAAGTGCGCTACTGGAGTTTGAAACTGGCGTTGTAGACTGCACTACAAAATGTTTGTAGTATATTGAGGAGAATTGGATGCTTTCATTTAAATACCAACTCGAGTTCACAAAGCACCAGCATAATTCAGACATACCATGTACCCCTTTGACGATTTCATGTTAATAAAGTGGTTGATTGAGAATGTAAAACTGTTGTGCATTGTTGGTGTTGTGAACTCGTGCTTGGTGTTGCAAATTGTTAAATGTGCATGTGTTGCTAACCCTCTGCACCATTAAAACCCACTATCCGGTGTTCTAAAACCTAGTCATTGATCAATATTGTTATCTCAAGATCATCCTACAGCTTCCTTTTGCAAACAATTTATATTTTCCACTAATAATTATGCATTGTGAATTGTCTGTTATAACCCCGCAACACAAATTGTGCACTACAGAATGGCGTTGTGAATCGTCTGTCTTTTGATTGACCTAACCCTTGTCAAATTTCAAATCTATCAAAGGCCCAAGTTTTTACCAGTTGATATAGGTTCCCTTTTAGACATGAAAAATATTGTGAGTCCTTCATAAAGCCTACTTCAATTGCAACACAAATTGGGCATTGTTGTCCCTCTTATCATTTCTACTTTCAAGTTTCTCAGCTTCATACCATTGTTGTGTATAAGTTTTCAGAGAGGTTAAATATGAGTATAAAATCTCTACAATCAAACCCTAAAATCCTTGTTTTGCTATATATTTCACATAGCATTGTCATAACAGGTTAGAGGAGGTTTTTAAGACAGAAATCATGGACAGTTAGCAAAGCAATAAAATATACAAGGGGGGAGAGATTGTGAGAACTGAACCATATGACATGCAACTCACCAAATCTAAACCTATTTTCAAACAATCCTTTTAGAGGATGAGTTTCCTTAACTTTTGTCAGAAAATGCAAAGAGGGAATCCTGAAGTGGCCAAGCAATTTGCACTTAATTTTAGTGGAACAAAGACTAAGGTGGGTATGCTAGAGTTTGAAGTCTCTAATAATTATATTTTTGTAGCTATAGAGATACCTAATTGTGGTGATAAGTGGTTTACAACCATGACTTTGAACTCTTCTTTCTCCAAGGAATTATTTAAATGTAAATATCAAGGAGATAACATGTCCAAAGGAGTGCCTAGAAGCCACATGCTACAATATTTTGACAAGATGATCAGGGTCATCCAAAGGTACTTTACATGTGAATGGAGGTTAAATATGGTATACCAATAGCATATCATATTATTACTACACTTCACTGGGAAATAATCCATGAACCTTCCCTTTTATCTTTTCAGGAGTATTGGCAAGATGTCAGATAGAGTCTAGGCAAAGTCCAAGCAGGTGGACACTAGTGTTTTTCACTCTAGCTTGATCAATATGTTAGTGATGGAAGAGTTGAAGAAGACTAACACTAAATGAGAAACTTTCCTAGATACATCATATTTTTAGTTAGAAATTGATCCTACACCACAGTCCAAAATAAAAACTCCTACCTTTGTTGAGCAGACTATGCAAGAAGATTCAAGCAAGAAGAGGAGAATGACCAGGAGTGATAAGTATTTTCAAGTTACTGATAAAGAAGAAGAAGTCGATCCCTCACAACCTCCTGACAGATAAATTTAACCTATGGAAACCTATGCCTGTGAAAATACCATCAAGAAAAAAAAGGAAGTTGAAACGAAAAAAAAAAATCATCCCACTAGTTGTTGTAGAAAAAGTCAAATTTAGAAGACGTTTTACTAGATCAACATCCAAACAACATGCTACTATAAAGGATGGTACAAAAAATACTTCAGCTCATCAAAAGGACAAATTTCATATTCCAATAATCCCATGGAGGTTATTGATATCGACACTCCTCCTCATGAAGGTAACCCTACTTTTAAAAGACGCAAGAGACAACTTAAGGATGAAAAAGTTGAAATTGACAAGTTGAAAAAGGAATATTTGGATTACAGAATTAAGATGAAAGATATGTTAGATCTATATGAAGAGACCATTGATAAATATAGATTCATGTCTAAGAGGTCTTTTCCCCTTCATAGGAAACTCAAGAATGTATACAGGCATAAGAGATCCTGCCAAGTTGAGATCAGAAAATTAAAAGCATAGTTACAGCCTTTCAGAGAAGAAGTGGAAAAAAGAAATTTAGAATTCCTGCCTAAGGTGGCTACTAGAAGGAGTACCATAACCAAAAGATGAATACAAGATGATCTTCCACATCAACATCATTTTTTTCATGGTTTTGTATGCAGTTGAGTTAAACTTAGCATCTTTTATGTTTTCTCCAAGGTTATTTCATATGGTAATGAGTTTAAAGTATTTTTGGATGGTATACCCTACTTCTGGTACAAGTTTTAAAAGGTCAAAATCATTTTGCAAGAAAACGAGATGCTACAGGAAAGTTTGCAGTGCTTGGATTCACTGGTGCTGCGAACTGGGTGTTTCAGGACAATTTGCAGCACTCGCATTGTGAACTCATATTCTAAAGATTTTGAAGGCAAGAGGGATTTACATATGTCAAGATGAGCTCGTACCAACATTCAGAGGTTCATTTTCACTTTAGAAGGCCACCTACCTCAAGTATTTTCATGAAGTAAAGCCACATCACCAGTTATTAAAGACTTGTTCAATATGTTGCGAACACTTTCCTACAAAATAGCAGTTTGTTATTTTCTTGTTGTACACTTGTTTCCATGATTCCCTTAGGCATGGAATCCTATGAGGAATTTAAGGAGAGAACGGCACAATTCTCTTGTGATGTTTTGGTTATTTAAGATGGATTGTAATTGAATATGAGGTTTGAATGGTTGCACAAAAAACTCTTGTATTTAGTCTATTATTGTAACAAAGTTTTTCCTGATGTATGGACCAAACTTAAGAATCTTTCAATGGTGAAAAATCATATTTTTCCTACTATCATCTTTGCTTTGCCTCACTTTGGTATTAATCTCTCATGAAGGATTCATCATGATGCTTGTTTTCTTATTGCATTAAATTCTTTATTGTGGTACTGTATTCAATTTGATCAAAGTGATTTTCTCTTTGGATTAAGAAGTTATGATTCAAATGAGTTTTCTTTCATATGTATTCCAGAAGTACCTGATGTGATATGATATACATATTTCACTTTTCTTGCTAAGTCTGCTATATTCCATTTATATTTTTAACCATTGATTTGAATCCATTCAAAGACTTTCTTGCTAGTGTATATTTCATGGAGGGTTTTGTGATTGAAATTACAAACTGAGTTTCACATTCATTTGCCACACTTTTAAAAAAACTATTATTTACATTGTGATAGGGTATTGGGCTTACATCTACAATAGTCTAGGTGTGGCTTCTAGTGATAACACCTTATTTTAGGGATAACCCACTTCTAACTATTCTATCCACTTACAACCACTTTATCCACCAATAATAATCTCACCACTTCTTAGTTGCAAGTGAATTTTTTTAATTATTTTCTTTTTCCAACAACTTAACTCATGATTAAATCCTAGTTCGCGCTTTCTACATATAAGTCAACCAACCAACATATACCATATCCAAGTACAAGACCAACCATATCAAGAATGCCTCAATAATTCACCATATCATAAGAAAAACTAAGCATCAAAACAAGCATGTAACCATACCAGAACTTTTTTAGTTGATATGAAACTATATAATGCTGACCTGGGAACTTGGTTTCAGACTCTAGGGACCTGGGACCCACATATACTCAGGTTTTCATAATATTTTCATATGTACGAAACTTCCTCTTCTATAGCCAACATATGTACACACTTTCCTCCACTGCAGCCCATGTACGTATGCACCTTCCTCCATTATAGCCCACGTATACCTTAGAAACTAGGGTTTTTTGAAACTCCAAGATTTTCTCCATCAACCCTCCTTTTCTACCTCAGACTTGCGTAAATTCAGATGTATCAATAAGTACCTACAATAAACATTTCACAAAATAATATATATTCAATGTGCTCAATAGGTGCTAATAAGAGACACCTTATCTCTTATTTATACTCTCCAAGTAGCTTCCTCTAGGGGTTATCTTCTAAATGTTATTCCCAACTTCCTTCTATTAGGGCTAACCCACTTCTAACTATTGTCCACTTACAACCTCTTTTTCCACAAATAATAATTTCACCACTTCTTAGTTGCAACTAATTTATTTTTAATTATTTTATTTTTGCAACAACGTAACTCATGATTAAATCCCAGTTACAACCACTTTGACTAGTAAACTTAATCTAGGAGCTTCTAGAATGAATTGACTTCTTTGACCTTCTAGGGAATTCTAGATAACTCATAAGGGTTCTCCAACTTCACTAAGCCATATCTCCTCAATCGTGAGTAACTACGTGACGTACCACATATCCTCGGAAACATAACGACATGTACTATCTATCTAGAATAGTATCACCTGCAAATTCATTGATCTCCATTACATTATTCCTCAATCAAACATGGGTTCCTTAACCATATTGTTGGGGATACTGGAATTTTCTACTGCACTTGCCTCAAGGGTTCACATCAATGAAAACCAACCCAATTAATCAACACAAATGGTTAAAATTAAGAATAATTTGAAGGAAATATGGGATAAACAGAAGAGTTATGCAGATAAGAACATCACAACTAGATAATTTAAAGTGGAAGAGAATCTTCTTTTGAAAGTGAATCCCAAGAATATATCATTAAATTTGGGAAGTTGTACAAATCTAGTAGCCAGATTCTATGCACCATTTGAGATATTGGAAAGAATAGGGCCAGTTTCATACATGCTTGCATTGCATGCTTTAATGAATGTGCATAATGTATTTCATGTCTCTTTGTTGAAAAAGTATGTATATGATCCTAACCATGTTATTGATTGGAATTTGATTCAGGTGGATATAGAAGCATACTTTCAAGTCCAGCTAATGCGCATATTGGACAGTATAGTAAAAATGATTTGGTAACAAGTCATAGAATTGATAAAAGTTCAGTGGACCTACTATGGTCCTGAAGATGTTGCTTGGGAGCATGAAGATGCCATGCATGTACAGTACCACCAACTTTTTGAATAATTTTTAAATTTATATTTCTGTTTTGTATATGCGCTAAGGAAAATTCCAAAATAATGGGGAGGGGAATGTAATACCCTGATTTTGAGTCTCCATATTAATAATGTATTTTTTTTATTTGATGAAAGGTCGTAGTTTTCAAACAATTAAAAGAGGATGGAGTTCCTAGGTAATGTAATAATTTGCAGACTGCAAATAATAAAATACATCATTGGATGGAAGACGAACACAAAAAATGGTTATAAGAGCCTATGATTCCAAGAGAAAGGGGGATTAAGGCGATAAGTCTTTTTATTATATTTTATTTACCCATCTTGATTTTAATTGAGAAAAGTGGTTACATGAGCTTCTTGGGGAAATTCCATGTGCTTTTTTATTTCCATGTAAATATATAAACCTTACTTCTGGGGTTTTGGGGGCTCACTTCTTCATTCATAGTTAGTCACCATTTGGTTCATCATTGATACATTATTCCTCATTAATTCTTGTTCTTTGTTGGGACATGAGGATGTTGCCAGCAATAATATAATTTCTATTGTTTATAAGCTGCCTACACAGGGTCTCTAAATTTTCATTACTCGTCATGACCATTGTCACTAAACGACAGTTGTCACTTGTCGCTTTTTACATATCTTCCTTTCGAATTTTTTTTCATGACTGTAAGCATGAAAACTCGCAGCTGGAATTGACACTTTGTTTCGATTTTTTATTAAAGGAAAACTGTTCATATGGTCTATTATTGAATTGTCATATTTTTTCTATGAACATGATTTCTCTCCTTGTTTATAACTCCTTGGTTCTAAACGTTCCTTGGTTAAAAAAGTGAAAGACCTCCATTCATTAATATTCGATTGATATTAATTGAGTTTTGATTCATGAAACTTTGAATTATTCCATTGTTATTCGATGCACTTACCTCTGTGATCAAATTATGAATGCGCATATTTTGGTTTTAAAGTGTTTTGATCCTAGTACGTACCCAATGCCAAGGTGGCATATGGAGTACAACATGCCAATACTCTTCTGCGTGGTCTCGGGCTTCACGATTTTTCTCCCACGCATGGTGATTAACGCCTCTGCCTACTGTTTGAACTATCATAGCATTGTTTTGCTGAGGCTCGGGGCTATGACTCTCTAGATTTTTATCAAACCCTACCTGTAAGGTATATGTTGATTCCCTTCTATTCACCATGGCTCCAGTGGTAAGGATCGAGCCCAATGACATCCAAACCTTTCTATCGTATGATAACGCCAGGGACGATTTAGAAAAGAACGGTTGGCGTTTATTCATTGAAAAATTTAACGGTTTCAATCTGAGAGTTTCCCAAGAGTTTGCATTGACCTTCGATGGCTACAGAGCAAAGATAGGTGACGTGCAACTAGAGGTAACTGAAGAGTTTTTAAGCCAAGCCACGGGTTTACTAGCTGTCGGGAAAAAATGGTTCAAGAACGCAAAAGTTGAAGAGGTCCCCTGGACTTTGATGTTCACCTCATGGAAAATTACTAGTTTTGATCGAGGTATGACAGTCTCATCCTTAAAACCTAGGTGGAATGATCTACTTGCTATTGTGAAACAATTCATTACGTGTGAAGGAAGATTTGGGTTAGTTTTCCTGTATCATCTGCGATTTCTTATGAGTTTCATTGGCTTCCCATTGAATATACCCTACTTCCTGCTTAGAAGTCTGTACAAGATGGGAAAACAGTTTAAGAAGAAGAGGTCTGATTCGAGTTTATTCCATCATTGTTTAATTAAAATTATCCTTGTGAATCAGTTGCAATTACAAAATGATTGTTGGGATGCTTTTGTTTTACGGAATGGCTTTGGCAATAGTGAGTTGGGACAGGTCGATAAGCCGGTTATCATAGAAACCCTTGTGAAACCTACCGCCTCTCTTCCACCACTCCTGCCCTGTGATCTTTCCCTTAATAATGAACCCTCGACCTACCCTGATTTTACTCAACCGGATTCGCACCCGAAGAGTTGCATTAAAACTGTTTAAAAAACCCACAGGGAAGAAGCACAAGGGCAGCGTCGATGTTAATTACAAGAATAAAAGGGTTGGTCATTTGATTTCACGATGTGCTCGAAATAAATTCAAACCCTATGCAGACACAAACAACACAATTGAATTAAGTGAAGATTCAGACTCGGAAATTGAGAGGTTTTTGGCTAAAGAAGACCCCGTGTCATACGGGCTCTATCCTAACACACCCTATGACTATGTAAACAACCTACCTCCATGTCTAAAAGGTAACCCAGAATTCTTGGGCATTAAAATCTGTGATAAACCTACCTTTCACGTGGATGCTTCTCCAATCCTTAATGTTGTCAGTGCCAATGCACAATCTCTACAGCCATAGTGTGATGAATGTCGATCCTGGATCGACAGGTATTATACGGATGTGCCTTTTCTACAGTCCCGACTTAAATATTTAAAAGACCAAGTGGATTTGTTGACAAACGAGAACAGTAGACTCCAATCCATAACTCAAGCAAAGGAGAAATGCCTAAAAACTACAAGATCTGTCATTTTTAAGAATGTAGAGGCAGCAACAACAATCATCAACTCCAAGATTGCTTGATATGTTTTAATCCCATGATTTGAGGTATGATCTTTTTGAAGTTTAGCATGATTTGTTACTCTCAATTTAGGATATACGATTTTATTGAATAGATTATCTCTCTTATAAAGATTAGTTTGTTCTATTTATTGAATAAAATATGATTGTAGTTTCTATTATAACTAGCTACAGAATCGTAAGATTCTGTAGCCAGTTAGAAAAATTCGAATTGCTTGATTTGACAATTGAAAACATATCTAAAATTTCCCCATTTTCATTTGTTTTCAGGAACCCATGATTTCCAAGGAGATATGAGGCACTGTTGAGATCCTTTAGCCATATCAACTTTGTGTTTTTAGTAAATAGATTAGGCTGTTGGTATTTTGATATCAAGTAAAATCAGAGAGGTTGCATCCCCCATACTTTTGAAACAGATTTGATATTATCAACAAGAAACATTTTGTTCCTGGAACCTATATACGCATGTTATTTTGTAAACATGACATCATCTCAGCCTGGGGAAAGACTATGGATTTTTCATTTACAGACTTGAATGAAATATAATACTCATCACAGCTTTAGCTTTTCCGTATTGTGTTTTTATTCAAGTCATGTTTATTTCAACTTCTAAATATATTATGATTTCTTTTGTTGTCATGGTTTACTACAAGTTGATAGAATAAAAGTTTATATGTTATCCATGTTTCATGTTCTAGATTTAACACACAGTAATCATTCGTTCAATTTGAATTAAGAGGTTTATCTCTGATTTCGATCAAACGTTTATATGCAAGTTCTCACAGCAAAGTTTTTCTTAATGTGGTTGCTTGTAAGATTATGAGATTGTTGTGATCGTATCTCTTATATGTTCTATCATTCGAATTCCACCATTACTGCTTCACATTTATTAGAAGGAAATTGTAGGATCTGCTGCAGGTTTACCTCGTCAGACAAAGAGACTGGATGCTACACATTGAACAGATATTGGATGCGATAACAGGTCAGCCTGTTATTTAATTTCATTAGTATAGTAGTTATAGAAGTTCCCTGTAGTTAAAACACTTTTTATCATCTGTTATTTCTTTCGTTTAAATTAGACAGTTTGATATTTGATTTCTTTTATATAAACATTATAAGAAAACAAATCAAAAAGATTAGATAATAGTTTTATTGTTGTTTAAAAAATCAATTACATTCGATTTTCACGGATTTAAATTAAAATTTGTATTTTGTATATATTATATATATCTTGGAATTAGAATTATTTATATGTATGGTACATATGATAAGTAGAGTTATTTTATAAATATTAGTTAGTTGAACTGTAAATATATATTAGATCTATATATAGTTTTCAACGATTGTTATTCATCAAGTTATTGCACTTTCTTTAGTTTTGTTTTTCACTTTATTTAGGACTTAGATCGGCGAATGGAGCCGCTAAACCCATCGAAGTGGATTAATCCAAACGGCTTGGGTTAATTAGACAAACTTGGACCGGATTCACTCCTTCAGTTGACGAGCGGTCAATTTCGCCTGTCAACAAATGGCGCTAGAAGGAGGGCCTGAAAACTACTAATGGCACGATGAGGTCGTAAGACTCCTCCCCCACCTACCTGCTCACCTATAGTAACTAGAAGTCGTTCATACGACAACATTGTCGCTCAAACAACAACCACATCAAATGACGATCTAAGGATCACAGTTGAACCAGTAACTCCAAATCCTACGGGTGGTGACATACAAGAGATTGTTCGGCAATCTCTCATAAGAACGCACAGTGCATTAGCCAATATAAGACAACCAAACCGACCTTTGAATCAACCATTGGAATTCTCTGATATCAGAGAACAACTTGGAGGTACTGACCTTACCTTAAACCCTACATATCCAATCCTCACTCCTATAGTAGGAGGATCTGGTATACCACCATCACCACCTCCTTCATCTCCTTCCTCTTCTGGAGAAGAATCCTATAACGAAGGCAGTTCCTCATCCCAACCTTCGACACCACCCACACCTATGGCCAACCTGAACAATCCTGCCAGACCCTGGCTCGACCAAGATGCAGTGGCCATACCTAGGCCTCAACATCATTTACCCAAACACCCAGAGAAATGGCTCCCTAAATTTGACCCGGACTCCAAACAGATAGCCAAAGATCACATCAAAAAGTTTATGTTAGCCATTAGACTCCGTAGTGTTGAGAACAAAGACGTAGTTTGTAGATTGTTTCCCTACACCTTCGAAGGCAATGCCTCTACCTGGTACTTTGCCCAACAGCCCCACACCATCGTGTCATGGGAGAAATTTGAATCATGTTTCCTTGAGAAGTTCAGAGACGACAAGTCTCCTGAAGTTCTAGTCATGGAGATTTCTAGTTTAAAAATGAACCCCAAAGAAAAGATCAAAGACTTTAATCAAATGTTCTTTACACTAAAGAACCGAATCCCCACAGATTCGATGCCTGTCGAGAATCTTATTGTCGCATACTACATGAAATCATTACATCAAAACATAGTCATTTGGATAAAGAGATCCAAGAAAGCCACGTTGTTAGAAGCCTTCGAAGAGGCTAGTCAGATCGAGAAAGACATTCTCAGTTTAAAAGACACTACTAGCAACGACATAGAGACTAGTTCATCTTCCAAAAAGAAAATCGAAATCCTCCCTAGACCTTCCCAAAACAAAGCTCAACCTGAGAGTTTAGATTTAGAAAACTTACAGAAAGTCATTCAAAAATTGTCCAACCAAGTTATATATTTGGAAAGATTGACTAAAGAAGCTTCTTCGAGCAAAGGGCCTTACAAACCCCCTTTTAGGAAGCCTTTTCCTACCAATCGACCTAATTCAAATACTGAAGGCCTAAATCTAGAAAGCCTGTAATTTGCTATTCAAACAATCCGAGAAGCACACGATAACTTGATTTCTCCCGAGATTCCTGAAGAAGTAGCTAAACAAGAGACGGTAGAAGAAGATGAATCCTCTCCGAATATTTTCGGACATTTTTTGGATAGCACTTTTCAAGATAATTTCGAAACAGTGCATCCTTACAATACTAGGAGCAAGACAACAAATAAGCCTTCTTCTTAAATCACTACAAATTTGCCTCCAAAACATTCTAAATCGACTGAGACTAAACAGAATTTAGTAAACCCAAGTTTAGATTATGATTTGGTTGAGGATCTAAAAAAGATTAGGACTAACATTTTTTTTTACAAATTATTAAAATTCCCTTTTCTTCTGCAAAAAATGTTGCAAAATATTGCAGAGAACAACAAAAATAGTGATCCGAGCAGTAACAAAGGTGTTCAAAATAACCCCAAAATTCCTCAAAAGGCCTCCACCAAAAATACATTCGAGCCTCATGATAAAAGAGACATTCTTGTAAATAATGTAACAAATGTAGATAAACTAGTTTCAGAGGCTGCGAGTAAAAAACAACAAACTTCCATCGTTAATACTCGCAGAAATGTCCCTCCATTTTTGTTGACTTTTGAAATTTTCAATAGGAATGTACATAACTGTATGGTAGATTCAGGTGCATCATCTAACGTAATTCCTTGGTTTGTCTGTCAAAAGATTAATGCCGAAATTCAACCATCCAGCTTGAAAATTATCCAGCTTGATCGAACTAGTGTTAAAGTGATAGGCGAATTAAGAAATGTGCTTATAAGATTGTCGTCTAATCCTAAAGTTTATCAAGTGATTGATATTATTGTTGTAGATATCCCAGAAGTTTATGGTTTGTTTTTAAGTAGAGACTGGTTAGAACAATTACACGACTATTTTGCGATGGATTGGTCTCACTTGTGGCTGCCCGAGAATGGAAAGCCCAACAGAATCAAGGTAAATCATGAACATTATCTCAAGTTCACAGTGACTAATTTAAATGATCCCAATGAACCATTCACTCCTTCTGCCAATTCACTAGAAATACAAGGTATGGATACTTTTTTCGGCAATTTCATGGTCAAAACTTCTACCATCACTGACCCGGAACAACAATATGAATTTATGACATATATGCAGCCAACAGCTTCCTCTCAGTGGTCACATGCAACCAACGACAATCAAATATGGTCTCTTTACTTTGATGGGTCAAAATCTAAAGAAGGAGTTGGTGCAGGTTGTGTGCTCATCGATCCAGCAGGTAACAAGACTCTGATTGCTTGCTGGCTAGAATTCGAATGTACAAACAATACATCCAAATATGAGGCACTCCTGCAAGGCCTCAGAAAAGCATTAAATATGAACATTCAAAATTTGACTGTCTTTGGTGATTCGGAAATCGTGGTTAGACAAGTAAAAAATTCTATCCACTATTTATCTCCGCACCTTAAAAGCTATCAAACTGAGGTATGGAATTTGATGAACATTTTTTCTTCATTTAACATAAATTCTATTCCTAGATTGAATAATTCGGAGGCTGATTTGTTAGCTAACGTCACTTCAAAACTTTTTCCTGCAGAAGGCTTATCTCTGAATGCATTTTCCGTCGAACTGTTGTTCAGACCATCTGTCCCAGACAACATCATGAATTGGAGAGTCTTCGATGATGATCAATAGATTATAAGCTTTCTGCATATGGAAGAAAATTTCTAGGGAACGGTGATCGACGAAGGTACCCATGACGAAAATCTTTGTGACTTTACGGTAATACCTGATCCGAGATCCCCAGAATCTTCATTAGACATGGTAAACTCTATCCCAAAATATGTAGTTAGATTAGAAAAAATTTATGATCTTCATGACAAGTTTAGAAAATCAGTGAATTGTAAAACGAATAGTTACTCTTTGACGCATGAAAAGGTAAATTTGGGAACTAAAGACAACTCACAGTGCATTAAGTTAGGGGTGGGGTGTTATGAGCAAGAAAAAGTAGCATTTATTAATTTGTTTAAGGAATTCAAATATGTTTTTGTTTGGACGTACGATGACCTAAAAACCTTTGACCCTAACATCATACAGCACGTTATTCCCATGAAACCCCAAACCCAACCTTTTCAACAAAAGTTAAGGAAAATGCACCCAAAACTCTAACCAACAGTCAAGAAGGAATTAAACAAGATCCTGAATGCTAAGATAATTTTCCCAGTTAAGCACACACAATGGGTCTCTAATCTTGTCACTGTCAGAAAGAAGAGTGGTGAAATCCGACTATGTGTCGATTTCTGAAATCTTAACCGAGCATCTGATAAAGACAACTACCCTGTCCCTCCCATGGAACAGATCCTTCAACAGGTATCTGGTTCTGAAAGATTATCCTTGTTGGATGGTTTTTCAAGGTACAACCAAGTCCTTATGTCTCCTCCAGACCAACTCAAAACCACCTTCCGCACTCCATGGAGCACCTACGCTTATAGAAAGATGCCCTTTGGACTCATAAATGGCGGTGCCACTTTCCAGAGAGCAATGGACATCACTTTCCGAGGATTAATAAATAAATATGTAGTAGTTTACCTAGATGACGTCACTGTCTTCTCAAAAAATAAAGATGACCATCTAGCTCATTTAGGATCTGTTCTATAGCAATGTCATAAGTACGACATTTGTTTGAATCCTAAAAAATCTATCTTTGTAGTAGAACAAGGTAAACTCCTCGGATTCATTGTTTCAAGTGAAGGGATGATTATCGACCCTAAAAGAACTAAGGTCATTTTGAAACTACCCCCTCCCTCGTAAAAAAAGTCCATGCAATCTTTCTTAGGTCAGATAAACTTTGTTAGGAGATTCGTCCCCAGCTTTTCAGAAATGGTGAGACCATTACAAAACTTAATAAAAAAGGATGTACAGTACCATTGGGGACCTTTAGAAAGCCAGGCTTTTGATTCAATAAAAAAGGCCATAATAGACACTCCTTCTCTAATAAGCCCTGACTTTTCGCAAGACTTTACCCTCTACATGTTTTCCTCCGACCGATCATACACTGTTGTCCTAACTCAAAAGAACGTTGAAAACAACGAAGTCCCAATTTCCTTTATGAGCTCAGCCTTCAAGGGGGTAGAAATTAATTACCCAACAGTAGATCAGCAAGCCTATGTTGTTTTCAAAGTAGTAAAGCACTTCCAATCTTATCTGTTGAAATCTAGAATGAAAATCATTGTCCCTTACCCAGTTGTTAGAAATTTATTATTACAGAAAGAACTAGGCGAAAAAAGGGTGAATTGGGTCACATCCTTACAAGAATATGACATAGAAATCACCCCAGCACAAATTGTAAGAGGCCAAGGTTTATGCAAACTGGTCGTTGATTCAACTGTACGACAACAAGAGGAAAATAATATGTTAAATCCAGGACAACACTATCAAAATCAAATTTGTTGTGCACAAAACCCTATTAGTCCCTGGTACGATGACATAAAATTTTGTCTTATACATGGATCAACTCCCTGCCACCTTGATCCTACAAAAAGGAGAGCACTAAGATTAAAATATGCTCATTTCAGTTGATTAATGGTATTTTGTTTCATCAAAATTTTGATGGAGTACTAATGCGTTGTCTTGAGAAAGATGAAGCAGAAAAAGTCTTATTGGAATTGCATGCAAGAGAAGCTGGTGGGTTATTTGGTGGAGACACCACTGCCCATAAAGTATTAAGATCAGTTTATTACTGACCTACCCTTTTTAAAGATGCTCATGATTTATGTCGCAAGTGTGTGATTTGTCAAAAAGCATCCAGATGGATACAGAAACCAACTTTCCCTTTGCAACCAGTTTCGGTAGACTCCCCTTTTCAACAGTGGGGTCTAGATATTATAGGCCCAATCAATCTGCCATCCTTGCAGTAGCATAAATATATCATAATAGCCACATATTACTTCACCAGGTGGTCTGAGGCTGCCCCATTAAAAACTGTAAATACCAGCCATGTAATATCCTTCTTGAATTCAAATATTATTACTCGTTTTGGTATCCCTGAATGCCTGGTATTTGATAATGCTTCTTATTTTTCATCTCTTGAAATGAGTGATTTCTCTCTAGAAAAAGGAATTAAATTAAAGTACTCTGCCATCTATTACCCCCAAGGCAATGGTTTGGCAGAATCGACTAATAAAAATCTAATCAAATTTATCAAGAGAACGGTATCCAAAAACCATAAAAATTAGTATAACGTATTGTTAAACACAATCTGGGTTGATAGACTAACTCCTAAAATTGTTGTGGGTAACTCACCTTTCTTTCTTGTTTACGGCAGGGAGGTGATTCTTCCACCACATGTCCTTCTTCCATCTCTGTAGTTATCTCAAAAAGTACAGGAAGAGGACTGTCCCCCTTTGGAGAGTCGAATTAACGCTTTGTTAAAATTAGAAGAAGTGAGGGATCAAGCAAAACAAAAATTGGATCAACATCAACTCGTTGTTAAAAATTGGTTTGATTCCAATTCTGCCTCTGATAGAAATTTTGAGGTAGGTGACCTTGTCCTAAAATGGGACAAACCTCATGAGGGAAAAGGAGAGCATACTAAGTTTCAGAACTTGTGGTTGGGACCATYTTTAATTGCTGAGAAATTGGGTCCCAGTTCCTTCCGATTACAGAATTTAGAGGGACATCCAGACACCTTTCTGGTGAATGGCCAAGCTCTAAAAAGGTACTTTGCCTGATGACGCTCCCATGCACACTGTGTAAATATTTTTTGTTTTGTTTGTTGTTTGTTTTTCTTTGCTGGTTTGTTTTGATTTTTCCTTTATGCTTATCAAACTTTCTTTTTGAAACACATGCCTGCATCACAGACTAGCTCAGACGAAGAGAACAAAAAAAATTCCCCTCCAAAATGACTGTTGAAAGTTGTTTAAACATCAATTGTGGTATTTTTCTGAGTTTGCAGCCATGTTGAAGATAACTTGTTGTTTGAAAATTGTTTCTTGATTTCAATCTGCAACTGAAGGTATTCACGATCATCCATAAAAATTATTTTTACGTTGTCCCTGTTCCTTAAGAGAACAACTCAGAGATGTCTCCCTGCTCTTGAAAGTCAATTTTATTAACGAATTATTTCCATATCTTAATGAAGGACAGCTAAAACATTTCTTCAAGGTCTGTGACATACTAAGATGTGTTAAAAAAATTAGAATTTTCAGCATCACCCTGCTCTATTAAATATCTCTAAAACTAAATAAACCCTCAGAGAGTTGTGGGAAGTGCCTATAAACCCATCGGGATACTGAACAAGTCTGTTGGCAGTGGGTAAATGCATGCATGACGCCAAGATAACTTCGTCGACGCACTGAACAGACCCACTGGCAGCGAAGCAATCTCAGGTATATGAAAATTCTCAGATATGGATTTTGTTTTGACCTTAAATGTCCTTCGTTCTGATCCGGAACTTCTTGACAAGATACAAATATTGGAATGGGTTAATTGACATACCTTCGAGGCTATGGATGCCTGCTAGCAACAACAGCCCTGTCAACAATATTGAATATTTTAACTTTAATATCATGACTCTCCTCTGTTAAGATTGTTGTCAGTTTTCGTCTCTTTAAAAATAACAGTTGTCTGAAAACTGGAATGCATTATAATTGTTTACGATGTTCGGACAACTTTTTGGTTGTTTTCGATTTGAATTTTTTTTCTGATTATCCTAATCTGAACTTGTTCATTTGGCAGAGATAAGTGCTTCTCCCAGCGTGTCGCCATTGTTGGCAGCAATAATATAATTTCTATTGTTTATAAGCTGCCTACACAAGGTCTCTAAATTTTCATTACTCGTCATGACCATTGTCACTAAACGACACTTTCCACTTGTCTCTTTTTACATATCTTCCTTTTGTTTTTTTTTTCATGACTGTAAGCATGAAAACTCGCAGCTAGAATTGAAACTTTGTTTCAATTTTTTATTAAAGGAAAATAGTTCATATGGTCTATTATTGAATTGTCATATTTTTTCTATGAACATGATTGTTCTCCTTATTTATAACTCCTTGGTTCTAAACGTGCCTTGGTTACATAAGTGAAAGACCTCCATTCATTAATATTCGATTGATATTAATTGAGTTTTGATTCATGAAACTTTGAATTATTCCATTGTTATTCGATGCACTTACCTTTGTGATCAAATTATGAATGCGCATATTTTGGTTTTAAAGTGTTCTGACCCTAGTACGTACCCAATGCCAAGGTGGCATATGGAGTACAGCATGCCATTACTCTTCTGCGTGGTCTCAGGCTTCACAATGTTTCTCCCAGGCATGGTGATTAATGCCTCTGCCTACCGTTTGAACTGTCATAGCATTGTTTTGCTGAGGCTCGGGGCTATGGCTCTGTGGCTTTTTATCAAACCCTACCTATAAGTTCTGTGTTGATTCCCTTCTGTTCGCCATGGCTCCAATGGTAAGGATCGAGCCCAATGGAATCCAAACCTTGCTATCATATGATAACTCGAGGGACGATTTAGAAAGGAACGGTTGGCGTTTATTCATTGAAAAATTTAAGAGTTTCAATCTTAGAGTTGCCCAAGAGTTCGTATTGACCTTCGATGGCTGCAGAGCAAACATAGGTGACGTGAAGCTAGAGGTAATTGAAGAGTTTTTAAGCCAAGCCATGGGTTTACCAGCTGTCGAGCAAAAATGGTTCAAGAACACAAAAATTGAAGAGGTCCCCTAGACTTTGATGTTCACCTCATGGAAAATTACTAGTTGTGATCGAGGTATGCCAGTCCCATCCTTAAAACCTAGGTGGCATGATCTACTTGCTATTGTGAAACAATTCATTACGTGTGAAGGAATAATTGGGTTAGTTTTTCTGTATCATCTGTGATTGCGTATGAGTTTCATTGGCTTCCCATTGAATATACCCTACTTCCTGCTTAGAAGTCTATACAAAATGGGAAAACAGTTTAATAAGTAGAGGTCTAATTCGATTTTATTCCATCATGGTTTAATTAAAATTATCCTTGTGCATCAGTTGTAATTACAAAACGATTGCTGGGATGTTTCTGTTTTACGAAATGGCATTGGCAACAGTGAGTTGGGATAGGTCGATAAGTTGATTATCATAGAAAACCTTATGAAACCTATCGCCTCTCCTCCATCGCTCCTGGACTATGATATTTCCCTTAATAATGAACCCTCAACCTACCTTGATGTTACTCAACTGGACAATCAACCGGATTCACACCCAAAGAGTTGCATTAAAACTGTTAAGAAACCCACAGGGAAGAAGCACAAGGGAAACGTCGATGTTAATTACAAGAATAAAAGGGTTGGTCGTTTGATTTCACGATGTGCTTGAAATAAATTCAAACCCTGTGTAGACACAAACAACATAATTGAATTAAGTGAAGATTAAGACTCGGAAATTGAGAGGCTTTTGGCTGAAGAAGACCTCGTGTCATACGGGCTCTATCCTGACACAACCTATGACTTTGTAAACAACCTGCCTCCACGTCTAAAAGGTAACCCAGAATTCTCAGGCATTCGACTCTGTGATAAAGCTACCTTTCACGTGGACGCTTCTCCAATCCTTAATGTTGTCAGTGCCAATGCAAAGTCTCTACAGCCACAGTGTGATGAATGCCGATCCTAGATCAACAAGTATTATACATATGTGTCTTTGCTACAGTCCTGGATTAAATCTTTAAAAGACCAAGTGGATTTGTTGACAAACAAGAATAGTAGACTCCAATCCATAACTCAAGCAAAGGAGAAACGCCTAAAAACTACAAGATCTGTCATTTTTAAGAATGTAGAGGTAGTAACAACAATCGTAAACTCCAAGATTGCTTGATATCTTTTAATCCCATGATTTGAGGTATGATCTTTTTGAAGTTTAGCATGATTTGTTACTCTCAATTTAGGATATACGATTTGATTGAATAGATTATCTCTCTTATACAGATTAGTTTGTTCTGTTTATTGAATAAAATATTATTGTAGTTTCTATTATAACTAGCTACAGAATCATAAGATTCTGTAGCCAGTTAGAAAAATTTGAATTGCTTGATTTAACAATTGAAAACATATCTAAAATTTCCCCATTTTCATTTGTTTTCAGGAACCCATGATTTCCAAGGAGATATGAGGCACTGTTGAGATCCTTTAGCCATATCAACTTTGTGTTTTTAGTAAATAGATTAGGTTGTTGGTATTTTTATATCAAGTAAAATCAGGGAGGTTGCATCCCACATATTTTTGGAACAGAGTTGATATTATCAACAGGAAACATTTTGTTCCTGGAACCTATATAAGCATGTTATTTTGTAAACATGAGATCATCTCAGCCTGGGGCAAGACTATGGATTTTTCATTTACAGACTTGAATGAAATATAATACTCATCACAACTTTAGCTTCTCCGTATTGTGTTTTTATTCAAGTCATGTTTATTTCAATTTGTAAATATATTATGATTGCTTTCACTGTCATGGTTTACTACAAGTTGATAGAATAAAAGTTTATATGTTATCCAGGTTTCATGTTCCATATTTAACACATAGTAATCATTCGTTCAATTTGAATTAAGAGGTTTATCTCTGATTTTGATCAAACGTTTATACACAAGTTCTCACAACAAAGTTTTTCTTAATGTGGCTGCTTGTAAAATTATGAGATTTCTGTGATCGTATCTGTTATATGTTCTATCATTCGAATTCCACCATTATTGCTTCACATTTCTTAGAAGCAAATTGTAGGATTTGCCGCAGGTTTACCTCGTCAGACAAAGAGACTAGATGCTACACATTGAACATATATTGGATGCGATAACAGGTCAACCTGTTATTTAATTTCATTAGTATAGTAGTTATAGAAGTTCCCTGTAGTTAAAACACTTTTTGTCATATATTATTTCTTTTGTTTAAATTAGACAGTTTGATATTCAATTTCTTTTATATAAACATTATAAGAAAACAAATAAAAAATATTAGATAATAGTTTTACTGTTGTTTAAAAAATCAATTACATTCGATTTTCATGGATTTACATTAAAATTCGTATTTTGTATATATTATATATATCTTAGAATTAGAATTATTTATAAGTATGGTACATATGATAAGTAGAGTTATTTTATAAATATTAGTTAGTTGAACTGTAAATATATATTAGATCTATATATAGTTTTCAACGATTGTTATTCATCAAGTTATTGCACTTTCTTTAGTTTTGCTTTTCGCTTTCTTTAGGACTTAGATCGGCCAACGGAGCCACTAAACCCGTCGGAGTCGATGAATCCAAACGGATTGGTTTAATTAGACAACCCTGGACCGGATTCACTCCTCCAGTTGACGAGCGGTCAATTTCGCCCGTCAACAGAGGACAAACTACTAAGGAAAGAATCCATTGTTTTGTTGGATGTAGTAATTACTGGTGTATTCTAGCCATGAATTGGTGCATGTATTCCTGAGATGCATTGACATGTACTAAACCTTTCTCACAACCGTGAATCCTAGAAGTTTGAGCATGGATATTATTGACTAGATTCATTGGATCCATGGAAATAAGTGGATATCTTGAAGCATTGTGTGGCAGGGAAAGGGTTTCATTTTCATTGGGTGGTGGAGGATGGAGAGAAGAGAGCTACTGTACCTTGGATTGTTATGTATTGAGAAACTAATGAGAGCTTGAGTGTTGAATGATTTGGGAAGTTGAGTGTCGCTCTTGAATCCATCCTTGTCGACTCATATCCCTATCTCAGGGGTGACTTGCTACTAAGAATTGAAACAATAGTGTCTAAGGTTGGTTGGACCATCCTTGGTTTGTATGAAGTTGTTGACTATTTGTTTTTAAGATGCATTCTCTATGTCATAGTTTCCTTTGTTTGTATATTTATTTCCACTATGTATTGATTACTATCTCTGATATTCGTATTTATAATGTTCCTACTTGCTAGACATTGTTATGTATGGCATGTTTAAGCATTCTTTTTAACTCTACCATGAATATTGATTATTTCATGTGTTGTTATTTTGTTTCTTTCATGCTTATTTATTAATTAATCGTCATCAAAATTTAAAATCAATTCTTGAAGTGCATTCTTGAG
Organism: Picea sitchensis; assembly: GCA_010110895.2. Lineage (NCBI taxonomy): Eukaryota > Viridiplantae > Streptophyta > Pinopsida > Pinales > Pinaceae > Picea > Picea sitchensis. Next base: position 31,698 of record SNQJ01S0127858.1, read on the forward strand.
GAAATGAGATCAACTTGTTGGTGGATGGGTATATTATAGAGCATCTATTTTTCTTTGATGTCAAATTGTTAGATTTGCAGAAACAATGAAAATTCTCTCTATTCCTAGGAGAGTTGGAGACAGGGGGAGAATTCCTTGTATTCCTCATGGACTATGTGTTTCGTTGCAGGATTTCCATCAATGACAAAGGAGAAGATTGTTGGAATTATTTTCATTGATGTCAAAGGATGAATTCTGTTGTTAATGTCATACTAAGACATTACAATACGCACAACATTTTAAATATTTATTTATATATATAGGTCTACAAGTTATTAAAAAATGGGTGCACGTGAAAAAGTAAAAAGTAAAATGGTGGCTTCAAATCCATGGGTTTGGTGTATTTTGCCATGGTTTGGGGTATTTTCCCATTGTATTTTGGGTATTTTCCCATGGTATTGGGAATTAATTATTCAATTAATGGACATGTCCCTTCATGAATGATTATGAAAAAATATAAAAAGAGAAAGCATTGAGGGAAAGTGTGTGTGAAAAATGGATTAGCAAAGATTGAATTGTGAAATCAGTTTCAGGTCATCTTGGATTTTTCATGATAAATTTGTTTCTAGGATGTTTCAAACATTGAAATTTTGAAGAGATAGAGAAGAGATCTTGGTGTACATGGGATACAAATTTCAGATGTTGGTTTTCTATACTTTAAGAGATATGACCTATGAAAGTTAGGGTTCATGAATGCTCCTAAAATCAATTTCAACTTGTCACTTTTGCTATAACTTATTTTTTGGGATGTGTAATACCTTGAAACTTTGCAGATAAAGAGGAAAACGCTTGTTGTACATGTGGTACAAATTAAAAATATTGGTTCTCTATACTTTTGGAGATATGTTCTATGGAATTTAGGGTTCTTGAATGCTCCCAAAATCAGTTTCAAATAGGTCAGATTGGCACTTTCATTATAGCTTATTTTATGGGATGTTTCAGACCTTGAAACTTTCCATATAGGAAGGAGAGATATTGGTGTACATGTACAAAATTAATATTATAGTTCTCTACTTGTTTGGAGATGGGCCTTGTGGAAGTTAGGGCTCCTGAATGCTCATGAAATTAGTTTCAAATAGGTTAGATTGGCACATTAGATATAACTTATTTTATGTGATATTTAAGACTTTGAAACATTACAGAGACATAGGAAAGATATTGGTGTAGATGTGGTAAACATTCCATATTTTGATTCTCCATGCTTTTAGATATATGCCCTGTGGAATTTAGGGTTCCTGAATGCTCTTGAAATCAGTTTCAAATAGGTCAACTTGGCATTTTCACTATAATTGTTTTTCTAGGACTCTTCATACTGTGAAAATTTCAGAGAATACAAGATACATACATAAGTACCTCAGGTAATAACTTCACGATAAAATTTGGAAAATTGGATATGTGTCATGCTATACAAGTTTATTATTGGGAAGAGGCCCAAAATAGAAATCTTTGAGAAAGTTACCATTTGGAAATTCAAATTTTGGTCAGACCCAGTGAAGGCAGAAGTAGTAAGTAGAGTCAATGAAGGTTGGTGCAACTCACATAAAGAGAATGGTGTATATTTATGAGTTGGTGCTTAGTGGTGGGGATTATTTTCTTTAGTATATTGGTATCTATTAATATCTATAAGAGATTGGTGTCTCTTTCTAAGTTGGTGCTTAGTGGTGGGGATTAGTTTCTTTAGTATATTGGTATCTATTAATATCTAAAAGAGATTGGTGTCTCTTTCTAAGTTGGTGCTTAGCGGTGGGGATTGATGTCTCTAGTATATTGATGTGTATGAATATATTAAAGAGATTGGTGTATCTTTCTAAGTTGATGGTGAGTGGTGGGGATTGTTATCTACAAATATTTATATGAGTAGTTTGGTGCCTACTAGGATTTTTACTAGTGGTGATAGGTGTCGCTAGTAGGTTGGCGCCTACAATGAATATAAAGAGAAGTTTCGTGGTTTTCTCTTGAAAGGGTTTCCATGTAAATTGTGTGTTCCATGTTCTATAGTTAATATATCTCATATGTGATTGTTTTCTTATGGTTGATGAATTTTTTAAAGAACAAAAAATTGTCTTATATTGATTCACCCCCCCTCTTAGTATAAGTGTGTTCTCAACACTACCCATGGAGAGAATCCTTGCTAAGAGTGGACCTAACTTTCTAGTACTCATTTGCATTCATATTTCTTAGGTCGGTTCCATGTGCTTGGAACATATTAGCATGTTTTTAAGACACTCATTCTCTCCAAAAGAGATAAATTTTAACTCTTTTTCATACTCTCTAAACCATGAAAATGACACTGGATGAGCTCAATTTTAACTCTTTTTTGTGCTCGCTAAACCATGAAAAAGACACATTTGAGTAAAATTTTATATATTTTTCAGACTCATAAAAATACAAGAAAAAGACATATTTTGAATAAACTTTACCTCTTTTTAGGAATCATAAAAAGACACAAAAAAGACTCCTTACAGGTATAATTTTGACTATTTTCAGGATAGTTAAAATTGACCGAAAAAGACACTATTGAGCACACTTTTATCTCTCTTTCACACTCGTTAAACCATGAAGGAGATACTAAAAAACAAAAGAAGAGTGGTGTTTTTTTTACCATTGATATATTCATGAAATGGAAATGTCATTTGAGTCACCCTTGAACACGACATATGTTTGAGTCATCATCTTACAATTGGGTTATAACTTACCTAGGAGCCATACCAGTAATATGAGTTATAGATAATCCTCTCACTAGTTACTTTTCTAGTCATCGTGGATATTTATTGAATGCCTCATTTGTTGTTGCACTATATTAGAGGTGCTTTTGAGTCTTGTTTTTAGGTCATCATTATGTCATGCTATATGTTAAAGGGAAGTTTAAGACTAAGTCATCCATATGTTGTTTTGATGATTTTCTGAGTTGACCATCCTTGTGTTAGTTGTACTTGGTGATTCTATCTCTTCACATTATTTATTAGTGTATGTTTCTTGTCGATTGATGGGAGATACATTAAGGCCCTCCTTCGATGGATCTATTCCTATCTACTTCAACACATTATCTAGGAGAGGGATATAGAAACTATCTAGTACCTTGGAGCTTGCAGTCCTCAGGGGAAGGCCTCCTTGTGATTGAAAATGGGTTTACATCATTGACCCATGATCTATCAATTATGTGAGTGTTTGAAATTAGATTCTATATTCACACTCGTTATATTGTACTAGGAACATTGGGACCCATCTTCATCATTGGTGAGTTCCCTTGCGTCTGTTAACAGTATACCTCAATGACTGGTAATCATACGATTTCTACCATCTTGACATTAAATCATCTATTCACATGCTATATATTTGCACCATCGGGTTTTGGGATGAAAACCTTGGGTTTGGGGCCACATTACTCCTTCACAACACCCTTCCCAAGTTGTGAAGGGTTATATCACTTATATATTAGTAATTTGAAGAATTCAGAGACACTCTTCTTAGTACTCGTTGTCTTCCTGATGTATATTTTATGGAATAGATCCACATTGTATTTTCTTGTGGCTATGATCTAATGTATCACATGGATCCACCATGTATTATTTTGTGGCCATGGTCATGCATTTCATTCCATGGATTTGGAATGTATTTTTTTGGTGGCCATGCTTTGATTCCCTTCTAAGTTCGGGTATATCTACCTTGGATATGGTCCATTAATGTATTTATCCTTGATTTTTTATTACAAGTACTCCTTGATTTCTTTCTCTCTTTTCTCCCTCCTCACAATACCTCACATTGGTGAAATTTTATTGTAATTTTTTTCGACCATCCATTCCTTTCCTGACCTCACACATTAGGGGGGATTTGTTATAGGTTTAATCTCCACAATATAGTGTCAAGAGGGACATAGTAGAAGATGACATATGAGGCACACTCTTTTTCTTAGGAATTAGTGAAATTTTGAGGGTGATCATTGGTCAGTTTTCCATCACAGATAAACAACTCACTGGTCATACATATGAAAACCTACGACCAGTCACTAGTTGATAGTGTGCAAAGAGAGACTTCCCATGTAACCTTCTATATTCATGTTGTTCGATAATTTATGTAATGGATGACTTGGTTCTTCATGGAATGAGCCTTGGAACTCACAACATTAGAGTCTCCATTAGTTTCTAGAAGATATAGAACTCCCCCTATCCTCTTTCTAGAATATATATAAGGAAGTACAATCTTGAGCATGGAGGACGAATCATTCATAGAGTTATGTTTAAAAAACTTAGAGGTGCTCTTCCATTCTAGATCATTTGTAGTCAAGTTGACCATCTTGGTTGAAAATATAAGGAGGATCAAGGAGAAAGGGGCAAGGAGGAATGCATATACAACTTGAGGTAAATTATATTTATCTATTTCTTTCATATTGATTAATATATCATTGGTTTTCCCCTCCAACTATTTTTATTCCATTTGAAAATGTTCAGATTTATTTATTTTCTTGTAGATCAGAATAGATACAAGATAGATCTAGGATTCTAACACTAGGAAGAGAAGTAGAATGGTATTTTTTTTTCTATTGTTTGAAAACTGTAGGTTGTAGGATCTAGAGATGGAACTTTAGGGTTGGAGCAGCCAGTATATACAAGGATGACCTTCAAAATCAATGTATGATATTATACCATTTATTAGTATAATCATGAATTTGTTTTCTTGTTTATAGAAAAACCATAACATTATAGAGGCATTATCTATATAGGATTAGTAAGCATATCCTAGGGAGATATTTCTATCCCATTGCCAAGATTTATCCATAACAGTTGTAGCCATTGCTTGGGTCTCTAACTGATCAATGTCTCCAATACAGATTGTGTAATCTCGTATATAGGCACCAGGAACATAGTGATGGTCTAAAAATTACTCTACTCACATACCATGAGGTAGTATAGGTGGTGTCTCTATCACTACCCCCAGTTGAGGCAGCCCTGTCAAAAAGTATATTCCCTACATGGTTATCTCTAGCCTCTATCCTTGGCTCACAAAGGATCTCTTATAGGGATCACAATATCCAACTCTCAATGAAAGGATTTATTCTCCTACCCAAATCAAAGGGTTCTCAAAGTACTTGAGTGACCCATATTGTGCTAGTGCCCTCTATACAACTGATTCCCTTTGTACCTTGGCATGATTTTTATCAAACTCCCATTCCCTCTACCTCACTTTGAATATTTTCATACCTGCATAGAACCACATTTTTTCAGGTCATTTGTTCATCAACACTCATCCTTTGAATTACCTTCCCTCCTCTCCCTCCATTTGGTACCTCCCTATAATGTTTGGGACCTCTGAACAAAATCTTACCAACGCACCTTTTCCCTGAACAAGTGCATTGGTCAACACACATATTAGGGAATTGTTTGTGTTTTCCAATGCACTTATTCCCCCTATAAGTGTGTTGGAGATATAAATTTTGATACGGGGGAAGAAATCCATAAAAATCCCCTAATATAGAAAAGTAATCCATATAACTTGAAGAGAATAGTTAGACCACCGACCTGATTGTGGCACCACCCATTTATAATGGTTGATTATCCTGAAGTGAGCTTAACAAGATTTAGGGCCTTCTCTTCTTCTTCACATTCAACCTCCACCACTGGTAATAATGAATTGGAAAATTGGAGGGAAACCATTTTTATAGAAAAGAAAAATAAATTTATTTTTTCCATTGTATTCTCATACAAAATTTGATTGATGCAACATTCATGTCAATGGATTTTTTTTTTGATCTCTTCAAAAGGGTATTTTTAGTTTTTTGAGATTTGACACTTTACCCAAAAGCCATTTTTCCATGAAGAGTCAAAGCCAATACTTTTCTATTGAATTCTTCTTCAATTGGTCACACCACTTAAGAACCACTTTTATTTTTTTGTTGTTGGATGTTGAGTAAGGATTTCCCATGAATAACCACCTTTATTCATGCATATGGGTCTACACCAAGCCTTGATTTCCTTAGCATTTATCATAGTTTTCTCTTCTTTTTCTCTTTTCATCTTCCCAAAATTTCCAAAAATTACCTATGGATCCCCCTCACCTAGGTAGATGGATCAACCCTCCATCTTGTAATGTACCCAGTGCCTAGTTGGGTCATGACACTTGCTAAAATTACTCCATAAAAATTTATGATACTAAATATAAATGAGGAAATAACACACAACATGATATTCAAACTCATGCAACTATCTATGCTACTTAAAATCATAATAGAAATTGCTTAAATGTGCACGACAATAACTAAAAAACATGGAACAACATTCAACCACATAAATATATATTTTAATGCATCATTCTACTCAGAACAAGTAGCATGTAACCATAATAACTCAAAGTAAATTGCACAACAACTATATCAAAATTTAACATAAATGAACACAACAAATAAGAACACTTATATTATGAAATATGCAACATGTTGCGGAGGACAAACATTCCTCCCAACCGTAGGCTTGTTGTTCCAAATATCAATAGCAAGCCACCCTCAATCTAGGGCTATGAATCCACAAGATATGGTGGTTCCTAAGGCTGGATAATGTCCCTCTCTCAACACTCAAACTCACAACTAATTCCATTCCATCGACTCTCTTTCCCTCAACCTGAACAACCCAATGTATGGAATCCCCCTTCATTACTTAGAATCCCTCATGCCTTTCTACTCCTCTCTAGGGCTTCCAACATAGTTTTGAAAGAATCTACTTGTTGGGACCTCATGAATTCTACAACTGCAAACATGAATTCACCCAACAAAAAAATGTGTGCTTCTTGAGTGAATTTCAAACAAACAACACATTAATCCCACACACAAAACCTCTTTCTCCACGAATTTTCAACTCCAAATAGTTGCAAAAATTCCCTAAAACATCTACCTTCAAGCTTCAATACTCAAAACTCCATTGTTGGCCATAAAACTCTAGAACACTCAACATCTAATGGAAGGTTCATGGTAAGGATAATTTAGGAAGAAATAAGAAATGGGTTTTGGTTTAATAGACATGGGTAAATTGTCCCCCCATTGGACCCATTCTCCTTCTTGTGGATACTTATATTGCAAGTCCCCATTTGTATCCATCTACAACTGGTGATATATTTGATGCGTTATATTCAATTTACATCATTTACATATTACATCACTTTGGCTCTTGGCCATGCATTACATTCACAATATAAATCGCTAGTTTGGGGTTTGAAAATGAGGATGTTACATTCCTCTCTCCCTACAAATTGCATTGTCCTTATTTCATATAACCATACAATGTACACATTAACACATGTAAAATAACTACGTAAGAATACTTGATAATTCTACAACTTAGTGACTCACACAACAATTCCAACTAGCAACTCTCTTTTCCCCTCAACCCACACATTGGTTTGACACGAAATGTCAGGGTCATGGTTTGAGAAACTCCAACTTCCAAAATGGAGTCTTCATTCACTTATGTACAAATGTACATTCATTTTTCTTCAAAATTTACAAAACATTTTGGGTATTCTTTATGCATGGCTTCCTCATTCTCCTATGTAGCATCTTTAGGACTATAGCAACTCCATTCAACATTTTCCAAGCCAGGGATTTGTTTGTGAGCACGTTGACTTTATAGTCTAGGATCCACATTGGTTCCACCCATAAATCCCCTTTGTGTTCCACCTGGATCACATTCCAATCATTCACATGATTAGAATCAGGTACATACTTGTCTAATAATGACACATGAAACACATTATGAAATCTCATGGATGAAGGTAATGCTAGCATGTATGTAACTGGTCCTATCATTTCTAAGACCTCAAAAGGTCCACAATATCTCACTACCAACTTTGGGAAACTTCCCAATTTCAACGAGCTTCTCTTGGATTTAACTTTTAAAAACACATGCTCTCCCACTTTTAATTCTCTATGTGTTCTTATTTTATAGGCGTAACTATTTTTCCTATATTGTGTGACTTTCAAATTCTTCATGATCTTTACCATCTATTCTTCAATTTCCTTTAACAATTCCAGCCAAATCATGGCTTGGTCTCTTGGGTTATCCCAAATTACTATTGTGTTGTATTTTCTGACATATAATTCTTTGAATAGGCTCATGTTCAATGATTTATGATACCCATTATTGTACGTAAAATCAACTAAATGGATATAATCCTCCCACCTAGAAGGCGTGTCCATTACATACATTCTCAACATATCTTCAATTATCCAATTAATCCTTTTTGTCTTCCCATATGACTCTAGGTGATATGATGTACTGAAATTCAATTTGTTCCCAAATCCTTTAAATAACCCCTTCCAAAATATGAAATTGAACCTCGTATCTCGGTCTAAAACTATTGTCTTATGCACACCATGTATTCTAGCAATTTCTCTCATATAAATTTTTGCAATGTTGGGTGCCTTATGAGTTACTTTTACAAGAATGAAATGTGCATCCTTTGTAAGCTTGTCCACCACTACCATGACAGAATCATGTTTCCTTGTTTTCCTGGGAAATTTGGTAATTAAATCTATAGTAAAAACTTCCCATTTCCATTCAGGAATGGGAAATGGTTGCAGTAATTCCGTTGGATGTCTGTGCTCAACCTTTACCATTTGATATGTTGATTAATTGGATTTGTTGTCATTGATGTCAACCCTTGAAGAAATTATGGTATCAAACTATGGTATCCCCAACAATATGGTTAAGGAACTCAAGCTTGTTTGAGGTATAAAGGTATGTCATATTCTTATGTGTAGTTGGATATTGTTGTCTACATGAGACATGGTTATGGTAGATTGATAATTTTCTCTAGAGAGGTTGATGGTTGTATGGAACTTGTTGTATGATTCATATCTACATAAATAAAGTGCGGGTATGTTTGATATTTATCATTCGTACATATTGTTATTTTGGGTGTTGAGGAATATCTTGTATTTCTTGGTACATGCTTGAGGTCTTTTGGTTATGGTATGTTGATGAAGTTGATTGGTATAGTTTGAGGTTGCATAACAGTAAGGGTTTGATGTCTACTTCATGTGAGGGTTATTACACATGATTATGATTGTATGCACATGTATGGAACATGACTATAGAGACATAGATGCACATGGTTTGAGTGATATTCTTGTGATATTGGGTATGATATCTATGTTATCAGATATGATCTATTGAGGATATTATTGGTACAGCTTGTTGGTATAATTTGGTATATGTTGGTATAGGTTGATCATGGTTTATTGGTATAGGTTGACTATAGGTTATTGTACATGTTGGTTACAAGTTCTTGGCACAAATTGGTACAAATTTACAATGGTATATCTCACAGTAACAGTGTGGCAGTGGTTTCATTAGTTATTTGACATTTATATTTCAGGGAGGTTGGATGGGGCAAGGATAGGTGGTTGTAGCCACCTTCTAGTTGTGGTTAGAGAACATAGGGTGTTGTAGCCTCCTTCTGGTTATAGCCAGAGAATTGGGGAGTTGGAGCTTCCCTCATGTTGTAGCCTGGAAATATAGGGGGTTGGAGCCTCCTTCCAGTTCTAGCTGGAGAACCAAGGAATTTGGTTCTTCCAGCAGATGTAATTCTTAAAGACATATAAGAAAAAAAAATTATGTGGTTTTCTCCCGTATTGGGTTTCCACGTAAAAATATTGGTGTACTATGTATGTGTATGATTGCTCATTTTTCATGGTTTATTTATTCTGTACTTGTTGAATGATAATGTTAAATTGATCATAAATATAGAAAACACTTATATATTGTGGTTAAAAAGGTTTAAAAATATATATTACTGATTCACCCCCCCTCTCAGTAATCCAACATGATACTCCATGTATCGAGCCAAACAATCAACAACATATTTCTTCATACAAGGCCAAAAATATTGGCTTCTTACCGTTGTAATATTTTTTTTCTATCTTGGATGTCTAGTGTATGGCACATTGTGCATCTCCTTCAAAACCAAATTTATAAATTCTTGAGAATTGGGAACATATACTTTGTTATGGAATAAGAGGATTTCATTCTCTTCTACTTTTTAATACTTGTTTTTTCGTTGTATATCATTTTTCTATAAAATTTCTCTAACTTGCACATAATTGAGATGTGTTGTTACAACCTATAGAATTCTATCTTTTAAATCTATTCTATACATACTAATGGTTGTAAGATGCATTTTATGCACCTTTCCTTGCGTGCATCGACCACCTTATTCTCTTTTTCTTTTGTCCTTGATATCAAAGTTATATTCACTAAGAAATTCCAACCATCTAGTTTGTATAGCATTTAGTGTTGGTTGTTTAAAAAAGTATTTCAAACCACTATGGTCTTTTCTTAATTCAAATTTTCTTCCCATAAGGTAATTCCTCCACATTCTTAAGGGATGTACTATGGCTGCCAACTCTAATTCATGTGTAGCATAATTTATTTGATGCTCCTTCAATTTTTTGGACTCATAAAAGACTACATGTATATTTTTCATAAGGACTCCACCGATCCCTTCCTTGCATGCATCTATGCACACAACAAAATCCTAATCTAGATATGAAACTTTCAAAATAGGTGCACTCGTTAGCAAATCCTTTAATCCCTGGAAGTTTTCTTCACACTCGGAATTCCACTCAAATTTCACTCCTTTATTTTTCAAAGATGTTATTGGGTGTGTAATCTTGGAGAATCTTGTAATGAATCTCTGGTAGTAACCAAATATACCCATAAGTTATCTAAAATATGAAATTTTCATTGGCGCTGGCCAATTTTTGATAGATTCGATCTTTTCTGGATCCACTGTTATGCCATTTTATAAAATAATGTGACCAAAAAAAATGATCTTCTTTTGATTAAAAAAACATGCATTTACTCAATTTGGAATACAATTGGTGCTCTCTCAACACTTGTAGAACCATCCTCAAATGTGTCTCATGATTCTCCTCTGTCTTGGAATAGATGATAATATCATTTAATAATACAATGATAAACTTGTCCAAGAAATCTTTGAACACCCCATTCATTAAACACATAAATGTAGCCGATGCATTTGTCAACCCAAAAGGCACCACTACAAATTCATAGTGTCCATGCCTTGTCCGAAAGGTTGTTTTACTAGTATCTTCTTCTCTGATTCTCACTTGATGATAGCCTGACCTCAAGTCAATCTTGGAGAATATCTTTTCTTCTTTTAGATGATAAAAAAGTTCATCATTTCTTGGCAAAGGATATTTGTTCTTGAATGTAACCTTGTTTTGTTGTGTGAAGTCAATACATAACCTCAATGTTCCATCATTTCTCGTGACAAAAACAATTGAGGCACCACAAGGGGAAACACTTGGGAATACATACCCTTTCTTTATCAACTCTTCTAGTTTCATTTGAAACTCTTTTATATATGGAGTGCTCATTCTGTAGGGATTCTTAAACATTGGGGCGACTCCAGGAATTAAGTCAATAGATAAATATATATCCCTCTTTGGTGGAAATCTTGGAAACTCCTCAAATACATATTCATATTCTTTTAAGACTAGATAATATCCAATACTTAGATCCTTATATGTCATTGGTTTTTCCATATGGGATGCATATATCTGGAACCCTTTTTTAAAACCCTTTTTCAGCTGCAATGTTGAAATCTCTCAAAAAAATATAGGCCTTGGAATACCTTGCAATGTCCTTGAATTTCATTCCTCATCAAGACGTGTGAAAAAATTGTTATAACAATATAATACAACGCTATTCTTTTCCAAATAATCAATAACAATCAAGCAGTATGATGTTAAAATTTTCCTTAGTGTTAATTCCATTCATATTTATAGGGAATTCTTTAACAATATCATTAATTATTCTATTGGTTCCAGTAGCTAGTTGAACTAACCAAGAATTTTTGTGCTTACCTTTCTTCAATTTAAATATTTCAGCTGCATTTGGATCTATATAGCTATGACTAGATCCAAAATAAATCAAAATAGCTATGGGTTGATAATCAATATTACCTTCCACTTCAATCATGTGGGATTGATAGTATCCTCCTCTATTGTCCAAGGCTTCATATATCGTTGGCATGCTTCTTTTGACGTCCTCTACTATTTCCTCTTGCTTGATTCTATGCATAGTCTTCATTTTATCTCCTCGGTGAGGACAATATTTACATATGTGATAATCTTCATATACCCAATACATCATGGGTTTTTTTCTTGGCCTCTTTACCAAGGAATCTATCATCTTCTAATCACGTTAACATGGCTACCATTGTTGATGTTCTTGAGCATTATTCCTTATGAAAGGTGGCTTAAATACTTTCTTCCTTTCATCCATATTTCCTTTCTTCTTGTCATCCTAGACCATTTGGAAATATGTCCTTCCTCTATTATGCTCATACAAACACGTGGCCTTTCTTACGGATTCTTATAAATTCTTGGGCTCATCAAACTAAATTTTATCCTTGTAAAATAATGGAATTCCACTCAAGAACCTATGAATTTTGACCTTCTCATCCTTGATGAAGCTCACATACCTGAGAAGTTCCAAGAATTTTTTCTCATATTCATCCATGGTCATGTTCCCAAGTTTGAGTTCAAATAAATCTTGCATATTCTTGTCATAGTATTTCTCTGACAAATACTATTGATGAAAATATTTCTTGAACATCTTCCAAGAAATTCTCTTCTCATCAAGGTGTTTAACCTGCTTCAACCGATCCCAATACATAGATTCCTTTTCTTGAATATGGTAGCTTACAATTATGGCTTTTGCATTTGATGAGTAATTATGTAGCTGGAAATGTTTTATCATCCCTAATAACCATGCTTATGCATCTTCTCCTTTATTTTTCTCTCCGTCAAATGATGGTGGCTTGATTTTCCTTAGCTCCATGCAAGCTATCTAATCCATGTCTCCTTCTTTTAAGTCTCATTGGAGACATACTTGGGATGATTTCTAACCTTGAACATGCATATGATCTTCTGGTCAAGTGAGTCAGGGAATGATGATGTTGATGTTTTCTAATAATTCAAGATTCTCTAGATCCTCCATGATCATCTCTTCTATCATGAGATCTATATGTTTCTACTTTCCTGGCACTAGATTATTTCTTTGTGCCTCAATATTCGTTGACTTGCTTCTGTAAGATATTCAAGATTTGCAGTATCTCATCTTGAGATTACATGATCCTTGCATTATCCTCTCTATAACTCTGCACTTCTCTTTGTAGGCTTCTCATGTTACAGGCTCTTTCCCGTCTCTTCTTCCATTAGACTCAATCTCAACATTACCCATGCTGACATGAAAATATATTATTTCTTCCTCGTCACTATAAGACCCTTGTTCATCATCCATATCTCTATTTATCATATCGGAACTAAAATCTTCGTTCATGTATCTTTAATTCTGCAAGAATGTGCATGCAATAATTGTTGTTAGAATTAAACATATTACAAAGTATTCACTAATTATATTACAAGTAATTATTTATAGTAATTATTCATTCAAAATTGTGAACAATATAAATGCACTATTCCAAAATATGAGTTCTTAAACACATTCTTCTCTGAAACATATTGTTAAGAACCAAACATCAATACAGCATATAAAAACCTCAGGAAAAGTACTCAATGCCTTGAAAAAAAGATAATTTCAGATAATAAGCCTCTTCGAGGGGGCAACCTCCTTTTACCCCACTTAAATGTTCAAGTACAAGATGATTCAAAATGAAAATGTCTCCTTGGTATATA
>SNQJ01S0127859.1:9792-21282 GCA_010110895.2 Picea sitchensis
CATAAATACTCAAAAATTATATAGACTATACATTGTTTTCAGTATTTGCAGGAGCATCTTTGACGGTGATGCTCCTACATCATACACCCCTTGAACATCCAGTGACTGTGATTTACTTCGGAGCTTCGACGTTCGGGAGTTCTAAATGTTCCAAAGTCTCTTTCCCCTGAATTACTTTCTACACAAAGCTCTGAATCGAGCTCCATATGTCCTTTTCCAATGGACGGCTCCGATGGAGTTCAACACTTCAGCCTTCGGGAATTTTCGTTCCTTCACCCCTAGTTTGCCCCGAAGTGACTTTTCGCCAAAGTGATCTATCAACGAAGTGACATTTATGGCACCACGTGTCTATGCAATTGATGAATGGGATTCAGATTCTTACCTGATAGGCTTCAAACGAATTTTGGTCAATGAATCTACCTTCTCCTTTTCTCTCCCTCAAATTCCACGATCTGATGGCGCGTATCCTTCTCAGATCTACGACTCCTACGAACTTCGCTACTTTGTGCTTTGGGCGTTTTGGATTCACATCACATGTTTTTCTCCAAAGTGCTTCTCCTATGAATCATGCGGATCTCTGTCACATGTTCTTTTGGATCTTACAGTGTAGATCTACTTCATCCTTCACGACGTCGTGAATTTTTCACTTTGCTCCACGCAAATCCTATGAAGTTCTTCCCTGCAAACTCTTAGATACACTGCCACGTATCCTCCTCTGGATCTACAGTCTCTATGGACTTCGAGCTTCGTAGCTTCGAGAGCTTTAACTCTGTCACAAACAAAAAACGTAGAATACATGAATTTTGAAGAACTTCAAGATTTAACCTCCTTGCACCTTCTTGATATCTAACAGTTTTCAGCAACCCTGACTTCTTGCGAAGGGATGTCAACCGTAAATTTGTTACCTTCAACAAATTTCTCCTTTTTGCTAATTATTTATCGCTATCTCTCTTGATATTGATTCCTCTAAGGATTTCGGCCTTCGATGGACTCCTTGCGATCGTGGAATCTTTGAAAAAGCTCGGAATTAGATATTTCTTCAAGATAAATCTAACTACACACTCCTTGCGCTTCACAATCTAATCTTGACACTTATTGAGATCTTCGACCAGTTACACTCCTTGCAAAATTAGGTCCTAGGTTCCCATTATCCCTCCACGAGCTTCTACGATCCAAATCTGACTCTGTCGGCGCGCCTACTTAATGAACAATATACACTCTTTGCGTTAAACTCTCAAAGAAACAATTGAAACTTATCTAATACTTGATAGGTTCACATTCTCAACTATGAACAACATACAAAGCATGAATTGAAATAAACACTTGGAGAACATACCATTCGTTCAAATACACACCGAATTGAACATCGTCAAAGGATTTGGATCAATCTTTGTATGTTCTATTCATTCGTGAAGTATTTACATAAGTTACATAGTTTTTCATTGTCTTATAACTCTCTATGTCTAACTATTGCATCTAAAAGACTTCTTACTCCTTGCTTCTACAATTCCATACAATGCAATGCATAAAACCTATCTAAGGGTGGCTTCTCGAGCTCTTACATCCTATGAATTCTATTCCATCTTTGTTCTAGTGGTTACCTACTCGGTCCTTTTACAATAAATGTGAGTTATTAGAATATAAGAGTTGAGAATGTATATCTATAACACCTTAAAGTCATGTAAGAATTTACAACATCCTACCATTCTCATGTGGTGACTTTACAAACAAATTGTAAATACAATATTTCCAAAATATCTCAATAACATACTCCTGCCTCTATTTAATGATGATGTCAAATTTTGGCACGCTGAGGTGTTGAATTCTTTCTCCACTCTCGACCTATTTTTTTCTTTGATGGTGATGTTCTTGCATCATACTCCTCGGCTAAAATATTCATGGACTCTTGTCCATGAGAGAAACTCTGCGATGTTGCATGACAAAATTTCAAGTTCAAGAGACCCGGCTGGAATCTTCCACTAGGTGATATTTCCACTTTACTAAATATTTAGGATACATCTTCCTCTGGTCTTCTTTCCAGCTCTCTTCTCTAAGATTTTCTCCCTCTGATGCTTTTCTTCTATGGACATCTTTTTTTCCCACCGAATGTCCTTATGGTCATCTAGTTCTCTTGCATCATCTCTTATGTAAGGGGGATACATGTATGCATCATTGAATATCGGTGATATTCCAACATTATTTAAGCGACTCAATATCATGGCATTGGCTGAAAATTTCTTGAGGATCACGCATGGTCTATCTTCTTCATCTTCAACTTGTTATATGTTCCCCTTAGAACCTTTCCTTCCTCAAATGTGCTAAAACTTCATCTCAAATTTGAATTGAACTTCTCTTCTTTTTTGTCCTCTTTTTCTTGTACTTTTGGTTGTTGTCTTGTAGCTTCTCTTTGACTTTGTCATGGAGTTTTTGCATTTTTTGTTGCAAAATATTTTGCACCAAAGCTTTTGAATTCATCTTGATTCATATTTCTCAATTATGTAATCCCTCTCAATTGTATTCCACGCACTATCTCGAATGGACTTTTCCAGTGCTCCTATTTATTAGATTGTTGATAAATTTTTCTTGTCTTGAGAATGTCCACATCCGCTGCGTGCCTTGGTGACTCAACTCCTTAATAAATTTCCCAGAATATTGTTCACCACTTGAGTCTTCCCTTGTAAAGGGGTGATATGATGAACTAGGGGTGAGGTTTTCCCCAACATATTCCATATAGTTCTCCAAAAGTATCCTACAAACTTTGTTTCCATGTTTGAGACTATGCTTCTAGGAAATCCATCTAATCTCACAACTTGTAGAAAAACAAGTGGTTATTATTATTAATGGCATCACTTGTTTTCTGACATGTGGTATAAATTGTGCCATCTTGGAAAATCTGTCACCACCACAAAAATATGAATCACTTCCCTTCTAGGTTCTATATAATACCAATACAAAATCCATACCAATTGAATCCCAAAGCCTTTCTAGAATAGACAATGGATGATACAAACCCGATTGTTGTGAACGTCTCCCTTTCATGCCCGGAAAGTGCGCATTTGCTCACAAATTTCTTTAATTTTTCCTCATACTTGGCTAATAGTATGAAATGGTCAACTATGGATATTACATGGTTTTATCATGACCAATCCATCCAAACCACACTATGTTTCTCTTTTCGACGGGTTTGCCTCTCATAGAGGGGCATCTTGGTATGCACAATTGCCTTCCCTTGAACAATGAAATCCATCTTGGATTAAATATTTTTTTCCATGGCCTTCTTTCCCCCAATAGGGTTCTTACATGCCTCATAAGCCTCCTTAAAATCTGGATCTTCTTGGTACATTTCCTTGGGTGTTCAAACCCAAAGGTCTCCACCTAGAATTCATGTATAATCAAACTCCTCATGCTCAAAGAATATACAACTTTGTTAGCACTTCCAAAAAATATGTTTAATGATAAAAGTGAATTCTGCATGAATTCTACCCACTTAGCGTATCTCTAATTCAACTTCTCTTGCCCAGTAATAAATTTTAAAGCTTGGTTATCTCTATACAAGACAATCTCTTTTGGAATTAGATAGTGCCTCCCACTTCTTCAAAGCTTGAATCAGCACTGTAAAACTCTTTGTTATATGTGGAATATTGTTTCTTAGTGTCATTCAACTTCTACGATTGAAATAAACAGCGGCTCATTATCTTGACTCAAGACTACTCCAATGGCTACTCCACTTGCATCACACCTTACCTGAAATGTTTTCCCAAAATATTGTAAGACCATAATTGGTTTTCATGTAATCTTCTCCTTCAACACTATGAATCTTTTCTCATCCTCCTCCGTCCAATTAAAAGACATGTGTTTCTTCAAGTATCAATGTAGTTATTAAGGATACCGGGGAATTTATGATGATTTGCTTTGTAAAAGAGCTTGCTGACCCATGAAGCTTCTCACGAAATATTCTTCTAGAGGGAGATGGCCAATCCATGCTTGCTTTCACTTTCTCTAGATCCATCTTCAATCCATTTGGAAGAGATCACAAAACCAAGTATATGAGGTTATGTCTTCATAAAATAACTTTCTTAAGTTTATCATCAACTTTTCTTGTTGCAATCCTCCTCATCACTAATGTCAACTTTTTTAAATGTTCTTCCTTTGTTTTTATGAAGATTAGTATGTCATCGGATGTAAGTCCGCAGTTTCCAATGAAATATTTCATTACTTCGTTCATCAACCTCATAAATGTGCTTGGGGCATTTTGTCAACCCAAATGGCATGACTAGCCATTGAAACAAATCTTCATTTGTCTTGAATGTTGTCTTCCATTCATCTCCTCTCTCATCCAGATCTGATGATACCCGCTCTGCGAATATACCATTTTTAAAATACCGCTGCTCCTCTCAAACTGACCATCAAATCATCCATTCTTGGAGGGTCATACATGATAGGGTGATCTTGTTGATAGCTCTAGGATTACAAATTCTCATCCTCAATCACTTATTTGAATCAACGGTTAATTGTGAATGGGCCCAATTTCTCGACTAAACCTTTATCCAACAACTATTGGACTTTATTGTTAACCTCTTCATTCTCTTCAGGTGTCAACCCTATATGATTCTTTGTTTGGAAAATGAAAACTACGGAATAAGGTCAATGTGATGGATGATACCTCTAATGGGTGGTAGCAGTGTAGTAACTCATCCACTACTATGTCAACATAATTCTCTAACATTTTCTATATTTCTGCCGGTAAATCATCCGCAAAATGTTTTGTTGAAATAATACCAGCTTCCCTCACTAGTGCATCTGTTCCTTCTTGACCTCATTCAGGAGTTCCTTCCCAATCATTGGCCCTGTAGACTGGCTTTCCTTCTTTGGTTCCTTGTCTTCTGTACCAATAACCGCGTGGTATCCCTACCATTCTTCTATAGGTGCAGTAGTTTCCTCCCATCATGGGCAGCTTTTTCTATAAAATTGCCATGATTCCATAACAAAATATGACAAAACATCACGGGAATTTTATCCACAAAATAACATCTTACGCCTTCCTATTTCAGAACAGAATTTGTTGACCACCACCATTGCCCGATGTCAGCTACTTTGCAAGCATGATGCACCTTGTACAAGGATTTGGGTGTGAGTTGTCTCTAGCTCCACTTTCTCCACCATATATGTGGATAATAGATTATCAATTCTCCCTCTGTCTATAATCACCTTCCAAACTCTGTCCTTCGTCTTGCAAGCAATCCTAAAAAAAAATTGTTCCTCTGCACTAGTTGTGCGCCTTCTTCAGCTTTTAAAGGCACCACTCCTCATGAGTTTCTCCCTCATATGTTGCTTTCTCTTCCACATTATTTTGAGCTTCATAAATGTGTTCTTCTCCTCCTCAGGTCACCTTTTTCTGCTGGGACATTCCCAAGATTTGTGCCTTGGTTTTCCACATGCATAACATCTGAATTCACCTCCTCTTTCTCGAGGAAAAGAGTTTCTTCCTGTGTGATATCCTTCCTTATAACTTCCCCCGTTTTTAGGGTGATTATGATACTTTCCAGCCTCTTTCTTTGGCTTCTCAAGCTCTCAGATAATTCCCTTGCCTTTGCTTCAAATTCTTCCCTTGTTTCCCTGGCTTTGTTTTCTGGACAAATTCTCTTCATCTTTCAAGTCTACTTGATAAGAATCCTACATTGTCCCAATAAATAGCATGCCGATCTCCTCTTGTATCTCGTATCTCAACCCATTTATATACCTGGCTATTTTCTCATCGTTATTTTTATTTTGTCCATCCCTAATATTGAGTCTATAGGAATTATTGATGTATTATTTCAATGAGTGACTTTTTATCTATTCATCTTGTACCTTCTGAATAGATTTATTTGATAGTATTTAGGGACAACTTTTGCTTTCAACTTAGCTACATCACATCCCAAATTTTGATTTTATACTTGCCTTTGCATTTGTGATCAACTTGTAGTTCATAACACCATAATGTTGCATGAACTTTAAACCTAGTTATTGCATGCTTCACATTATTTTCTTCATCAATTTATTTATAATCAAAGTACTTATCCATAGCAATTGCCAATCTAACAATTCTTCCAACTTCCAAAGCCTCGTAGTATTTATTCTTCTCGGAGTTCCCTGACTACGTAGCTCCTTCTTCCTACCCTCTTCACTTTCATCTTATTTGATGTCCGCAACATCTAGTTCTCTCCCTCTATGTTGTTTTTCATTTGTTATGGAACTAATCGGGTGGGTGAGACACTAACTGATCTCCCTATAGATCCCACCTAGATCTAGAACAAAACACACCGAACATGGCGCTTTCCTTAAGTTTTGAAATATTGAATTTACTAACTAAGGGGATGGGTGACATACCATTTAAATTTAGCTTCCTCTCGCTATCGCCATCATAGCTCCGTTTAGTATGCTACATTAGTGATCACGCAAAAAGACACAACCAACCAAAGTGATAGCAATAGCATAAACTCAATATAAACCTATGTATGTGATCAAGGAATCATACAATGGCAAGCCAGCTTTATAGGGAAAGAGAATCATGCTTGTATCTTATTAAATGTGAAAAAGAGATTGCAACCATTGCCTTGATATACGTGGGTCCCTTCCAGTTTTCCTTAGATTTCCCCCACACACTTCTTTCTCCAAGGATTAAAGGACCATGGATATGATAGCTACTCACAATCTATCTTGAAAAGAAAATCTCAAAGCCACTCCAAGCAAGCTAATAATTACAAATAGCAAACCAACAAAGCTCAAAGACCCCTTCTCCGTAGAGAGCTCCTATCCTTTATAAGGTTGAGAGTTCTTTGGGGAGGTTAGGATGAATCCCACTAAATCATGAAAGTGGAAGTAAGATCAAATTATTCGGATGCCACTCATACATGGAAGTTTCTCCTTCTAAAAGATTCGATAAAGCGGCTCGTTTTTTCCCGCGTGTAAGCATTTTCCACCCTACTTATAGTGCAAGCTGTGAACTATTTTCACCTAGCTATGATGCATCCTGTGAGAATAAGGCATTCTCACACCCTAATACATAGGCAACTTGCGAACTTCCTTTTTATGGGGTTTTTTACAAGGGAAAATGGAACTTCTTTTCTTAGGAAAAGTTCTTCTCCTTCTCTCTTCAAGAACTCAGGGCCAGCCCCTCACGAAGAGGAAACATATAGGTTTACATCATTACTTGATCATAGGGATGATATAAATAATGTGTAACAGAGAGCCCCAAAAAAGTATGAAGTTAGAACAAAATAATAGCTGAAATACTTTGTCAAGAGTGTGTAGGGAACAAAGAAGCGATTGATTGAAACCTGCCAACAAGCGGAAATCACGATTTACAATAATGTATCAGCGCCGGTGAGGTAGGAATCCCCATACTCATAATACAAATGACTCCAAGCATAAATGCCATGAAAAGATCCATGTCAATTAAGGCAGTCCTTGGCCGCAAACATACTGTGGATCCATGCCGATGGCTCAGAAATATGAACCTTAGCCACCAAATACACTATGGATCTATGTACAAGACTCAAATTTGGACGCCACCGGACCTACAATGTGGATCTATGCAACATTACAAACTAAATATGCCAAGCACAACTTTGGATGCTCAGTATTCCAAGGTCTTCATATCCACCCACTCTGTTATGTATCTAACGCCAATGGCGAATACATGTGTTGAAGTCGAACATGGTAGAAACCACTTGATTACCAGTCCATTAGTGTATATCGTTAATAAGTCGCGAGGAAATCACCATTAATGTCAATGAATTAAGGTACATTTAGAATCAAGAATGTGAATTAATGATACATCCCGAACACTTGGTGGAATTTCACGATCGTAAGATTGGAGTATGAAAACCTTGTCAGTGAAACACACCGTTAAATAATGCAGAGTTCAAGGTACCAGTGGATTTCTAAGTCTAATTCTGGATGTGGGTTGATTCGACAATGAGGCTCGTCCTGAGGGCTTTGATGTATCCCACATCAGTGATACGAAACAAGTAACAAGATTTGATGTGAATCAGAGTATGGTGATTTGGACATTTCGGGGATGGTGAGTGCAATAGGGTTTAAGGACTGCAGAAATGGATGATGCAAGAGAAGGATTTCCGGGTTGAACTTCTCTTTGAACAAATTGGTCTGACACAACAATGTTTTGGAAATACTAACTCAACAACAAGGATCATACTCCTATAAGATTACCAATTTGTAATCTTATAGGGTATGATCCTAGGAGACAGAAGTGGATTTTCCAACCTAGACTGAAGAGGCAGTGAAAGTCATGTTCAAAAGTGACTTTCCATAGAATACATGTTTAGATACATTTTCTTTCAAATTTTCCCCCACCATTTGGCGAGGTACCTGCTGTTTTACATGAGATTGAGGGAGCATAACGCTATGCTTGTAATGTAAGCTCATCCTTTGGACGGGTCCCTGGGTATATTTGAACACCGGAAGAGTGGTTAGGTCCCATATGACGCTTCGATGTTGTTTCACGAGTCAGAAAGAAAACTCGAAGTTTTTTTTATAGAAATTAGAAAACACTTAAAAGAAAAATCTCAGTTCCTTTTCATAAAGTAGTGCGATGGGGGCCGAAAAAGAGATAAACTATAAGCTCAACGGTTTCTTCAAATACTTTTACTCGCGTGAAAAGAATAAGATTAAACCGACAATCTTTTCAATTTTAGATGGTCTGAAAAGAGCTTAAAAGGGAACTCCAGGTTTCGCACCATTATAACCTTTACGTGTTCGAAAAATTGATAAAAGTATACTTTCGGTTGCATTCTCATGTATTCTGAGCATGAAAAGAACAAAGACTAAGATCAATAACTTATTCTCATGTATTTCTGAGCATGATAAAGACAAGACTAAGATGGGATTGTTTTCATTTTACATGGCTTTAAAACAAAACAAAACTATGCTAGGGATAGATTTTAATTTTACACAAGATTAAAAACTAAAAAAAGTATACTTGGACACAGTTTCATTTTACACAAGATCGAACCATAGGAAACTATGCTTGAAGTAAGTGGTTCGTTTTACACAAGCTTGAACCATGAAAACTATGCTTGACTTCTAGCAGCATTATCTGGATGCATGGTTGGTATAGCCTGACTTAAGAAGTGGTATCCAACGGCATGAGATTCCATAAGGCAAATGCCCCCAGATTAGTTTCGTCAAAGCGCAAGGGATGGAATGAAGATTCAAATACTAGATTAAGGACTTGAATCAAATAGAGATGGGGAAAACTAATTCATTTTTAGGCTTGACATAGTAACAATAACTATGCTCATAACCTTTGTTTCATTTTTAGGGGTTTCCACCCAGAGGCGAAAAACATCCTCGTCACATTGGTTTTTTAATGAGTTTTAAATCAAAAAACCATGCTCAACTCTGGTTTCATTTTTACTTGAGCTTGAAATCAGAAAATCATGCTCAAAGACCTCTATTTCATTTTTTAATAGAGTTTCCTCAGAGACACAAAAAAAATATCCTCGGGTCTTCTTGATTATGGATACCAATAGGACAATGCTCCCGGAGAATGACACCATGTCAAGGACGTAAACTTCTGTCATGGCACCAAAGGGTCTTCCTTTGGAGGAAGAAACACACTTGGGAAGGACACCATCTTCCGAGTCCTGACGAGGAGGTAAAAGTCGGACTCTATCAAGAGATCCACCATGTCGCTTGGTGGATCCTAGGAGATTAGCAATTGAAGGCATTGGAAATAATGCCACATAATTGAACTGTGGCGGAGGCGATACCGTCTACATATAAGAACCATTGAGGGGAGGCAATCTAGGGAGGGTCAATGAATGAAAGTTGATCAGCAGTCACAACTTGTCCATCATGAGATATATCACACACTAAAGAGTGAACACAATAGCGTTCCTTGGCATAGACATAATCTCGCCCTAGTAGTAAAGCGAAATCCAAGGGTCTTGGACTACCATGATCAATAAAGATAGTTTTCCTCCCAAAGTTCTGCGAGAGCTGGGGAAGGGTCCCTAAAAAGGTTGACTAGTTCTTACATTTAAAGCTAACAAGTGCAATGGCAGCCGGTGCAGAAGTGGAAAACCAAATCTTGCCAAGCAATGGAAAAATACTAACGGACAAACCTTCATCTATCAATGTTTGAGAATCTAGACCACAAACACAATCTTTATGTCTGAAAGGATTGTGAGAGGGAAGACAAGGTTCGGTTAGCACACCCCAATCAAAATGGATGGCCTCATTACTTGGAGGTTTCATGGGAGAAGGAGGAATACCCCGACATGGTAGAGTCTATATAAATGAGAAAAAACATAAAATTATCCCGGGTTTACTCTAGTGGGAGAGTAGGATCGACCGATGATGAGATCGAATAGACCACTTGGGTTGCATTCACCAAAGGGAGAATGTTTACTCTCTAGTGGGAGAGTAGGATCGACCGATGATGAGATCAGATCGACCACTTGGGTTTCATTCTCCAAGAGGAGAATGGGGTCGACAGGTGTAAATGGATCGACCACTTGGGTGACACTCTCTAATGGGAGAGTGGGATCGATTGAGGATGGGATCAGATCGACCACTTTAGTTTCCCTCTCTAAGGGGAGAGTGGGATTGACCGAAGATGGTATCGGATCAACTACTTTTTCAACTGGTTCAACTAAGGGCGTGACCATATTGACGAAATGATCAACCAGATTGACCAGTGAAGGGACCAGAGTGATCATTCCATCAACTATTGGAGGGTTGAGAGAAAGCTTACGATATGCTGCTGGAAGTTGAGGTTGTGAAACAGTCACGTCTTCTAGTAATTTCGAGGCTTTGTCCAGATGAGGGCAAAGGTGAGTTAGATGACTCCCTTTGCATAACATACATGGGAACTTGACTCTAGTTTTCTTCTTCCCAACAATATCTTGACTAGTTGACGGGGGGTCATCAACATGTTGTTCAGAGGCTAACGATATGGGTTGGCTAGGATGTGTAGACCATGATTCTATATACTTGGATAGACCAGGGAATTCCTTAAGAAGATGGCTACCCTTACAAATCCTGCAAGGGTACTTGGGCTTACGGGTTGTTTGGGTGATCTTGACATCATCAACACTTCTAGCAAGAATAACAATAACTGGTTGTTTTCCAACATGTTTGACAGTGGTTGGAAGTTTGGATCCTTGCTTAACTTTCTTATTCTTATTCTTTCTTTTCTTCTTCTTCATATTCACCGGGTTACTAGTATCACAACTTTCACTCGACGAATAAGATGAAACAAAAGGCAACCTTTCTAGCGAAGAAGGCGAAGAAGACCTTATTGGTGAAGATGGTGAAGGATCAACATGAGGTTGATGCTTGTGGGGGGAAGTTCTTACGACCAAAGCACTTACTGCATTTGGGATTAACTGAGTGGAAAACAACCATACCGGTAATCCAATTATGAGACCTGGAAGGCTCAAAGTAGCGAGGTGAGGAGGACTAATGTTTCCATAAGAGGGA
>SNQJ01S0127860.1:0-26173 GCA_010110895.2 Picea sitchensis
AGTAATCACTTTGATATGTACTTTGCCTAGGTTGCGATGGAGATTCTTTTGAACAATGACACATATATTGTTACATAGATCCACTTTGTATTAGTCGTGGCTATGTCTTGTCATCTCGTAGATCCACTGTGTATTCTTCATGGCTACAATCAGTTCATGTCATTAGAGTATAGATCCATAGTGTATTTTCAATGGCTATACCTTTTTATCAATACAATTATGGATCCACAGTGTATTTTATGGCAGCCATATCTTGCAAGTCTTGATCACCCAAGCATAGGTATTCCTGCCTTGGGTTTGAAACACATCATAATATTTGTTGGATGTTTGTGTGCAGCTTTTTTCAGGTTCTCTGCGTCTATACCCTTGCTTGAAAGTCTACAAATCATTTCAGTTATCAGTTCCTGTCTTCTAACTTCATACTTTGGGGGGCAATCTGTTACACGTCAAAATCACTCACTTCGATAGTGTCACAAGTGTCGTCATTACAAGTGTCACAAGTGTCGCATTTTTCTCACAAGGTCACAAGTGTCGCATGTTGCTCACAAGTGTCGCAAGTGTCAAAGAAAGCATGCTGCCATGATGCCCATGTCGTGCCTATAATGACATGAGTAGGACACTTGAAACACCTCACACATTTGATTTGGAGGAGGAGAAATGAGTCAGCAGGCTTGCAAACCTTTTTCCATCTAAAAACACTCAAAAAAACTAGCTTTTGGAGGAGAGCGCTCCCCTATACCTCTTCTGGGAGTGCCGACGCTCACCCTTACATTGTCTAGGAGCATTATAAATCTCCCCTAGCCCTTTTGAGGGAGTGCTATAGATTTTGAAAGCGTTGGCGCGCCCCTAAATCCTACTAGGGAGCGCTACAATGCTCTGATGGTCCTTTTGAGGGAGCGCTACCTATTCTGGGCAGTTGTTAAGTTGTTGAGATGAATGGGGGAAGGATCCTTTCATTCTTGGAAGGCAGTTGGATTCAAATCCCTAGTCCAGCCATGATCTTAAGGCAGATCCTCAACTGAAGGAGGAAAATCCTCACCTTCCCAAAGGATATCTCAAGCTGTTGAGCCTCTCCAAGGCTATATAAGAAATCTTTCTAATGGTGAAAAGGGAATGGAAAAGGAGAATCACACCAAACTTATGATCTTATAAGTGGTGTTGGAACAGAGAATAATTGCTAGCATGAAACCTATGATCTCATAGGAAACACATAGTGAGTCAAAGGAGAAGTGATCAGTGAAGCTGCTATCATCCAGGTTGTGGATCTTTCGAGCAAGGGCTAGACGAAGGGGACTTGACAAAGCTGTCGCATTCGCATCTACGATTGTAAGTACTATTGTCGTTATTCTCATTAATATGACATGCTTGGCCTGTTTCTTTCTAGTTTGTGTATGATCTTACATGAACTTATCGTTGATAGATAGATCTCTTTTCGAGCTAACATCAATAGAGTAGGAAGTGGTCGTACTTTGTTTGTCTACAGGACTCAGTGAGGAGCGAGAGTTTGGAGCTCGATTCAGAGCGTGCAGGGACAAACGTCGATAAAAAGGTATTGTTGTTCTCCTTCCTTCTCATGTGTTAGTTTGTATGGAATTGAAAGGAAGTCAGTGTCCACGTTAAGCACTTTCTGTCTTAGAGTAGGGTCTATATCTTTGAGGCAATCTACCTGTCCACAGGGAGATTTTCCTACAACACACTGAAAGTAGAGTTTTCAATGGTTAAGACACCCAATTTTTATTGGTGTTAACTACCGAAACCTGTCACTAGCCAGATTTGGTGAAATTTTGCCCAGATCAAAGTTTTACTAATCCAAATCACTTGAAAACTCTTTTAGTGGATAGATGTTGAATTATAAAGTCAGATTCAAGATCCATTTTCGATGTATAAGGATTAGAAGAGGTATTCAAGTTGGTTTTGGTACCTATTTTAGTGGCAACAAATTGGGGTTTTTTCACAACTCGACAAATTCGAATTTCATATTCCTCAAAGAGTCATCAAACAACCTTGGAAGGCTTATCTTCAATGCAGAGGGATTCTACATCATCTGAAGACCATGAAATGTGGAATTGACCTCATTTTGAGGATCATTCCTTATCTTTTGTAATTTAGTTTTAACTTTCTATCTTTAGCATATCTAATCCACTCTTTTAGGATCTGAAAACTGTATTGTAAAGCTATAAAGCTGAAGATAGAAGATGAACTTGAGGGAAAATCCGAGATACAATTTGGCCTATTGTACTAAGACTCTTATCTTTATAGAATCACAATCTTCTTTTGCTATCAATGTCAGATTTGTTCATATATTGCATTGCTCTATACTTTATTTCAATTTAGCTCAGCTTCTAAGAACTATTATCTTCTTATTAAGCTCATGAATTTGAATTAAAGGATCTCTTACTATCTTGTATGACCCTGAATGTTAATGTACTTGGTTGTCTAGAGTAGTATTCTTCATACTCTTTTCAATTACTCTGTCCGATCATTGATTTCTAAAAGCATTGTCTTATTCGAATGCATGATAAGTTGTTCTTTTCATTAGCTATTGGGTTATCCCATTGTTCCAAGCATACCAAATTTAGCATATTCTTGAGTTACCAAGCATCTTTGGCCTACAACCCCAAAGAGTTTCTTGGAGTGATAACAGGTGCCTCTACCAATGTACCAATCATGCATAAACTATAGATCAAGCTATGACTCATCATTGATGTACAACATGATCACCTCATCAACTCACCAACTACATGTCTCAATATGTAGTCCAACCATATGCCAAATCCATGGATCAAGATTTCCAACAATTAAGCTTCCAATAATACATCATAAGATATATCAATGAAACTTAAATATGCACCAATCATGTAGCCCAATAGATCAACCTCAATCCTCCATTTACTAGAACAAATACTAAGCATCAACAATACATGTACTAGTAGTATGCTTCAATAGATCAATGACATATCTAGCTAGCATCATCATGATATATCTCATAACCAAGGTGCCACAACCTCACTGTCATAACCAACATTGTTCTTCAACAAAAAATGCCTCAATCGATATTCATGGGTTAGTGCCATGCATCCAAGATAGCTTTTCAATATATATCATCACCATACATAATCCAATATGTAATCATGAAAACCTATAGCAAACAATGTAAGAACCTGCAACAAACTATGTCAGACCCTGCAACACAGAGTTATACCATCACATCAAGTTGCAACCCATGTGCATAGCCTTTTTCCCAAGGATTTACCACATATATGCGACCTACATCGCAGACATCTCTCGTATGTACGTGACCTATTCAAGGTCATCCTATGTATGTACATGATTGTTACCACTGTCACCCGTGTATGCTTCAGTAGATGACACACTTGAGCTTCCCTTAAGGCTTCCATTCTTCTCTGCTTGTTCAGTCTTCTTCACTCACTTCTGAAGGTGTCCCTCCTTCTCAAAAATTGAGCTCTAAGCTTCCATTTTTTCAAATATGTCTCCCTTCCTTACTTCATTCCTTCTTCTAGTCATGCTATATGAAGTCCTCATCATGGACTTTCTTCTTGTGTTCCAACAATCCTGGGATTTGTGGCCAAATCCACTATAGATGTAGCATCTCATGGTGTTACAGTGAACAACAATTTGTCCTACTTGATCACATCTCCAACACCTTATGGTGTTATGAAATCTTCTTTCATTTCTCCTTGCATAAGATCTGCACTCCAAAGCTTTGTAACCATATTTATTACATGAATAACAATGCCCATGAAAAATAGTTTCATACCTTTTCTTTGGTGTCATTTTTCTTTGAGGTGTAAGGGTAGATTCTTGATGTCTTACTTGCTTAGTTCTNGGTGTTATGAAATCTTCTTTCATTTCTCCTTGCATAAGATCTGCACTCCAAAGATTTGTGATCATATTCATTACATGAATAACATTGACCATGAAAAATGATTTCATATCTTTGCTTTGGTGTCCATCTTCTTTGAGGTGTAAGGATGGCTTATTGATGTCTTCCTTGCTTTGTTCTTTTGAAATTTTCCTTGCTTTGTGTAGATGGTTGATTTGCAACATTGTCTTCATCCTTTGAGGGACTTACCTCATGCTTCTTTGAGGTGATTTCTTCAGCATGTGTAGCTTCTCTCTTGTATCAAGACTTGACTTATCATATGGTGATCTTTGACTTTCCAATATCTCATTCGATATTTGTGAGCTATTCAAGAATTTGTTTGATTTATCTACCTTGTTTCTAAGGTCAACAACTTCATATTTTAACTTATGACATGACTCTTCTTTTTCATTTATTTGATTCTTCAATAGTTCCTCTACCCTTTTGGCTTCTTCAATTTGAGTCTTGAGATGGAAAATAGTTTCAAAACTTTTGCTAATCTCATCATCTACCTTCATATCTTATTTTTCTTTCTTTAGTCTTGTGGTTTCTTATTTATTTTCTTCTAATTGAGTCTTGTTACTCTCTTCTTGTTCCTTCAACATTTCCCTTAACTTTAATATATGCCTTTTAGTCCTCCTAAAAAACTTCTTAGTGTTATCCGAAAGATAGCTATAGTCTATATAATAATGGTCATTTCTATATTCATATAAATCATCTTCAACTTTGTTTTGAAGTTATAATATATATTCTTCTATTCTTTCCATGGGATAACTACCATGAAACTCTACACAAACTATTTCTAGTTTTTCTTCTTCACTTGTAGAGAAAAATTTAGCATCATCATATTCGAATCATTGCAATCAAGAGTCTTTGGAGATTCTTTGCCTTCATTTGAAATACCTTCAAGATCTTCCTTTTTTCCAACATCATCACATGATTCTTTGATTTCATTTGAAATGTCTTCAATATCTTCATCATCACTTGATTCTTTCTCTTGATTTCAAATTTTTTCAAGATCACATTTAGAAATAATGCATTCAAGATTTTTTAGAGATTCTTTACCTTTAATGATCTTGATAGAGTGGTCTTCAATATTTTCCTTCTTGTTCTTGCTTTGATATGTCTCCTATATATTTATCCATAGATCCTTGGTGGAAGTGCATTGTCCCATGCTCTCTTTTATAGGGCTTGAGAGTCCACTACTGATGCAGGAGCATCGCTCCACGTCAGTAGCCAGCTAGCCAGCCACATCAGCGCGCATGCATTCAAAGCTAAAGGGAGGCGCAGCCTCATTCGAATTGGAAATGAATGTAAATTAAATGTGCTTAGGCTATTGAGCCATGGAAGTCGTGCCTTTGTGCGGGCGTTAGATGGGATCAGCTTTAATGCTAGATCGGCTGAGATCTAGGTCCAGGCGCTGGACTAGACAGCCATTGAATGTAATTTATTAGAGTAGGTAGACCTGGAGGGAAGCGCTCGATGATCCCCTCAGGTAAAATAGATTTTCTTATCTCATTTTGAGTTAGTGTGTAGTATGGTTGTAGGAGAAGAGCCAGAGTGAGCTCGAGGAACACCATTGTAAAGATACAGGCAATTTTCCATTTTTAATACAAACAACAGTTTTTCCTGCATATGTTCTGTGTTGAATGGGTGTCTGTTTGTGTTCCAGGTTTATGTTGTGACTGTATGTTTGTTAAGAATTTGCAGGGAGTTTGTGTGATTTCAGGCTTGAGAGGTCTTTGAGGTTTCATGCCAGGAGGGTATGACAAAGGACTGCGGTCTCTGAATACTGGTGCACTGCGGATGCATTTCTGAACGCTGTGGGTTCAGACAAAGATGTGTTGAGGCACAGAAGCTGAAGTCAACAGCTCAGAGGAAGAAGACCTCGAGGTTGATGAATACCTTGGAGGCAAGGTTGTGTGAGAGACACAGTTGCAGATAGAATCGTGGAGGATTCTGTAGGGCTCTGCCAAGTGGGCATTGAGCATACGCACAGGTTGCGTTGGAGAAGAACTCTGTTGAGAGTTTGAAGGAAGACCAGAATCACTGAGGATTCTGAGAAGCTCTGGCAGGAGGGAATTGAGCAGGTGCAAAGGGTGCACAGAAGGAACACAGAACTGCTGAACGTTCTGTGTTGAAGATACTCCGCCAGGAGGGCGTCGAGTCGGTGTGCAGGCAGGCACAGGAAAGGAGAAGAGAACTCTTTGAGTTCTGGATTTGAAGGAAGAGTCCACTGAAGGATCTTCACTGGGTTGCTGAACACCCAGAAAGACTCAGCAAGAGGTTGCTTGAGCAGAGAGCCCGGAAGGCCTTTTATTCTCCATCTGAGGGAGAAGAAAGGAAAAATCCCTCAAGGGGTCTGATTGTTAGAAGAAGCTCAGGAGGGCCAGCGTTCTCATACGCACAGTAGTACTCATAGTCGAGGAGTTCACGGAGACGAAGAAAAGGTCGGAGCCTTTGAGAAGACGAATTCTTCCAAGGTCGGGAAGAAGCGTAGAAGCTCAGGAGAGCACAGTCGTCGTCAGATCGGCTAGAGAACAAATATGGATCATTGAGGAGTTCACGTCCAAGAGGAGCTCAGGAGGAGCCTATAGAAGGAGGAGACTGAAAACCGTCAGATCTCACTCAGAAATCCCGTAAACTGTTGGATCGGGAGGAGTTGCACGGAGTTTAACCTCAGGAGCAGGAGAACACCAGGAGAACAGATTTGGTCTGTCAGATCGGAAGTAGGTACCCGACAGCCGTCGGATCTGCAGAAGCTGCATGAGAATTAGCAGTCGGGATATTGGCCGTCAGAGAATCGGAGTTCTCAAGGTCAAGAGAACTGGGACCTTGAAAGTCTCGAAATCCCGACGAGATCGAGGCTGTCCGTTGGAGGGACGCGTGGCAGTGATCGAGCGCCACGAAGTAGCACCGACAGGAAGTCTCCCATCGGAAAATCGGCAATCAGAGTTTCGTGAGTCCAGAGGACAATGCGTCGAGACACTTGAAGTCGGGAACCCCGAGGAGGAATACGAACCATCCATCATCAAAGGGACAGGTGTCGGAGATCCGCAATGGGTCGGAATATTAGCCATCAGGAAATCGACATTTCTATGGACAAGAGATCGGGGAAAACAATCTAGGCTGGAAGCCTCGACACAAAATGGGGACCGTCCTTCCGGAGAGGATGCGTGTCAGAAGCACGGAGGAAGTTGGGAATCAGAGGATCGTGGATCCAGGGGATGCATGCACATCAAGATTGCAAACCCCGAAACCCTGATAGGGGGTTGACTGAGGTCATATGGTAGAAATCACGTGGACCAGGGCCTAGCCAGGAGGGCTAGCGCACGAAGAGCTCATCGGGAATTTAGAACCCAAAACCCCGATAGGAAGGTAAGGCTACGGTCTCATGCAGAATGGTCGTATGGACCAAAGGGCATAGCCAAAGGGGCTTAGGATGAGAAATGAGTTCATCAGTGATCGGGGAATCAAGAGAGCAGGAACTCTCGACAGCAGGAACTCTGAAACCCCAATAGAGAATCGGGGATAACCATGGTTAAGTGTTGAAGATTGTGCAGAGAGGGAGAAGGACCTATGGATCGAGTTTTTTGCAAGGATTCCAGCAGGGGATCAGAAGAGTTGCTTCGGCTCAAAGAGGGATTTTGGGAACGAGCCTGTGAGCGGGAGTGCGCGATCGAGGGTACGATCGCATCTTCTTTGCATCAAGTGGTATCGGAGCTAATTGCTTGTCTGTATATTTCAGGCAAGAGAGGACAGTGGAAAGCAAGAGGAAGACAGAGTTGATGCAGGACTATGTAAGGACTTGTTTGTAGGTAGGCAGCAGTCCATAGACAGTCAGCAGGACTGTAGGAGGATGAAGTTGGAAGACTCAGGGATGCAGAGTGACAGTAGCAGGTTTGTCAGGGAGGCAGATAGACACAACACCATGGTTATTGAAGACCATAGGCATGTTGGGAAGAAGAGCAAGGCAGAAGATCTTGCAAAAATGGATGAAGAACTTGCCGACATCAGAGCCGAGATAGAGAATCTCGAATTGAGAATGGGGCAAGAGGTAAAATCAAGATGGGTGCATGAATAGCCCATGAAGACGCCAAAGGTGAAATGGCCAGTCAGGGAGCTGATGGTCATGAGACAACAGAGGCTGTTAAGGAAATGGCTGAGGTATGTTGAAAACCTCAGGCCCATAGAAGAGGAGGAGATGGTTCAGGTATGCGAACCAGAAATTGGAGAAATTCTCGGTGAAGAGGATGAATTGGGATTGCCTGATGATCTCAAAGACTGCCAGGAGGGCAGAGAAGAAGAAATTCCAGATTGCCAAGAGGGCAACGAGATGAGATCAGTTGAGGATCTCATGGACTGTCAGGAGGACAGTGAGGGAATTTCACATTGCCAGCTGGGCAATGATCTGAGATCGCTGCAGGATCTCGAAGACTGCCAGGAGGGCAGTAGAAGCATGTCAAACTGCCAAGTGGGTAGAGATGAAAATGCGAGACTAGCTGAAAGTCTCATGGACTCGAAGGAGAGTTCAATTCAGCAAGGAGTGTTGATGAATATGGGATCGGTTGATCTCATGATCTGCCAAGGAAGTAGCGGAAGCATCCCATATTTCCAGGTGGGCAGGGATGAGCAGATGAGACCATCTATGGGTCTCATAAACTCAGAAGTGAGTTGGAATCAGCTAGATAAGCTGACAGAGCAGATGGATTTGGATCAGCAGGTGCATCTGACAAAAGAGGAGGAAGATCAGGATGACATTCTAATGATTAGGGGAATACAGGTATTCCTACCATGTGCCCAGGAGGAGGCAGAAATTTGTGTTGCAGGTGCAGCAATAGAAGAACAATCACCACTGACGATGACTATCAAAAGGGAACTGGAGCAGACTTTGGGAGCTACCCAAGTAGAAGAGGGAAAAGAGAGCGAGCATTCTGAGGAGTGTCTCAGCATATTCATCTAGGGAGCTGAAAAGAAAAAAGTTGTAGCGTTGGAGCTAGCAGCAACAGAAGCCAAGGAGCAGGTAGGTAAAGTTATCACTCCATGGGAGATGGAGCTGGAAATGCTGGAGGATTGGTTGAACAATCCAGGGCCAGCAAAAGAACTGACAGAAGTTGAGCTGTAAGAGAAGGTGACTGAGTAGCAAGGCAGTCAAGAGGAGACTGCAAAACTGAAATTTGCAGCAGAGTGGCAACTTGAAGCCAAAGATGAAGATGAATATGAAGAAGAAGATGAAGAATATGGCATGGGAGATCATAGCGATCTGCCCAATTGCAGAAAATTTTTGCAGCTGAGGAGACTGCAAGAACAGAGCCAGCCACTGGAGCAGCTGGATGCAGTAATAGAAGAGATTAGAAGGTTGATGGTAGAGTCAGAAGAAACTGCCAGTGAGGAGAGGCTGAGCAGAAGAGCAACAATAGTAGCAGCAATGCAGAAGCAGCAGCAGCAGCAGGATGGAGTGGATGGAAAGCTCCACGGATTCATTTGGGATCTAGGAGGATTCCAATAGCTCAGAGGGGAAGTGCATGAACAGGAGCTCATGATTTTTTGCAGCTGTGGAGTATGATGCGGGAGCATCGCTCCACATCAGCAGCCAACTAGCCAACCACGTCAGCGCGCATGCATTCAAAGCTGAAGGGAGGCGTAGCCTCATTCGAATTGGAAGTGAATGTAAATTAAATGTGCTTAGGCTGTCGAGCCATGGAAGTCGCGCCTTTGTGCAAGCGTTAGATAGGATCGGCTTTAATGCTAGATCGACTGAGATCTAGGTCCAGGCGCTGGACTAGACAACCATTGAATGTAATTTATTAGAGTAGGTAGACCTGGAGGGAAGCAATCGATGAGCCCCTCAGGTAAAAGAGATTTTCTTATCTCATTTTGAGTTAGTGTGTAGTATGGTTGTAGGAGAAGAGCCAAAGTGAGCTCGAGGAACACCATTGTAAAGATACAGGCAATTTGCCATTTTTAATACAAACATCAGTTTTTCCTGCATATGTTCTGTGTTGAATGGGTGTCTGTTTGTGTTCCAGGTTTATGCTGTGAATGTATGTTTGTTAAGCATTTGCAGGGAGTTTGTGTGATGCTTGAGAGGTCTTTGAGGTTTCATGCCAGGAGGGTATGACAGAGGACTGCGGTCTCTGAATACCGGTGCACTGTGGATGCATTTCTAAATGCTGCGGGTTCAGACAAAGACGTGCTGAGGCACAGAAGCTGAAGTCAACAGCTCAGAGGAAGAAGACCTCGAGGTTGCTAAATACCTTGGAGGCAAGACTGTGTGAGAGAAACAGTTGCAGACATAATCGTGGAGGATTCTGTAGGGCTCTACCAAGTGGGCATTGAGTATACGCACGGGTTGCATTGGAGAAGAACTCTGTTGAGAGTTTGAAGGTAGACCAGAATCACTGAGGATTCTGAGAAGCTCTGCCAGGAGGGCATTGAGCAGGTGCAAAGGGTGCACAGAAGGAACATAGAACTGCTGAACGTTCTGTGGAGGAGATACTCCGCCAGGAGGGCGTCGAGTCGGTGTGCAGGCAGGCACAGGAAAGGAGAAGAGAACTCTTTGAGTTCTGGATTTGAAGGAAGAGTCCACTGAAGGATCTTCACTGGGTTGCTGAACACCCAGAAAGACTCAGCAAGAGGTTGCTTGAGCAGAGAGCCCGTAAGGAATTTTATTCTCCATCTGAGGGAGAAGAAAGGAAAAATCCCTCAAGGGGACTGAGTGTTCGAAGAAGATCAGGAGGGCCAGCGTTCTCATACGCACAGTAGGACTCATAGTCAAGGAGTTCGCGGAGACAAAGCAAAGGTCGGAGCCTTTGAGAAGGCGAATTCTTCCAAGGTCAGGAAGAAGTGCAGAAGCTCAGGAGAGCACAGTCACTGTCAGATCGGCTAGAGAAGAAATCTGGATCGTTGAGGAGTTCACGTCCAAGAGGAGCTCAGGAGGAGCCTATAGAAGGAGGAGACCGACAGCCGTCAGATCTCACTCAGAAATCCCGTAAACTGTTGGATCAGGAGGAGTTGCATGGAGTTTAACCTCAGGAGGAGGACTGCACCAGGAGAACAGATCTGTGCCGTCAGACCAGAAGCAGGTACCCAACAGCCTTCGGATCTGTAGAAGTTGTACGAGAATTAGCAGTCAAGATATTGGCCGTCGAAGAATCAGAGTTCTCAAGGTCAAGAGAACCGAGACCTTGAAAGTCTCGAAATCTCGACGAGATCGAAGCCATCCGTTGGAGGGACATGTGGTAGCGATCGAGCGCCACCAAGCAGCACCGACAGGAAGTCGCCCATCGGAAAATCAACAATCAAAGTTTCACGAGTCCAGAGGACAAGGCGTTGGGACACTTGAAATCACGAACCCTGAGGAGGAATCCGAGCCAGCCATCATCAGAGGGACAGGTGTCGGAGATCCAGAGTGGGTCAGAATATTAGCCATCGGGAAATTGGCATTTCCGTGGACAAGAGATTGGGGAAAAAAATCTNTCGTCCGTATCGGAGATCCGAGGCACCAGGCATCGGGACTTGTAGGTCTCGAAATGGCGACAAGATCTGAACCGTTCATTTTGAGGACGCGTTTCAGTGGATCCCGAGGAGTCGGGGTTTGGCATATCGGAGTTTCCGGGGGCAAGAAACTCTTGCAACTCGAAGTCGCGATTCGCGATATCCCGACGAGGATTCATGTGGGCCACAGCAGGAAATAGTGGAGGATAGGTGGCAGTATTTCGCGATGGCGGAAGGACCGTTGACAAGTCAACGACCGTAAGCCATCGGGGATCGAAGAATCAGGGGTCCCGAGCACATGTGCATCTCGACACTGCGAACGCCGAAACCCCGATGAGAGGTTTGACCCAGGTCACGGTTGACGGTCATATGGGCCAAGACCTATAGCCAGGAGGGCTAGCACGTGAAAAGGGTGCATCGGGAGTCGGGAGTTCAAGCGAGCAGAGACTCTCGACCTTGGGCATTAGGAAACCCCAAACCCCGATAGAGGGTCGGGGATAACCACGATGAAGTGCAAGAGACCGTGAGATAAAGGAAAAGGACTTGTGGACTGGGACAGAGTTTTCAGAGATTCCCGAGGGAATCTAAAGAGCCGCTTCGGCTCAGCATAAGGGATTTGTAATCGATCCTGTGAGCGGGTGAGTGGGAAGAGCGTAGGCTTACGCTTGCCTGCATCATCTACAAATGGTCTTGAGAGCCAATGCATCATTCTTCTTTCCTTCCCTTTGAGCTGTAAAATTTGACTTGTTCTTCAAGGAAACTGATCCACCAATGGCTTCCTTCCAAATACCCACTCCCATTTCCTTCAAGTGTACTCTCATCTCTATTCTCCAAGTAGAATAGTTTTCCTCATCAAGGATTGGAACTTCATCATCCATTTGTGTGTCTATAGATCTCCTCCAAGCTTGTTAAGGCTTATAGTGAAGGTTGGCTCTGATACAAATTGTTGGACACACTGATTACATTGAGAGGGGGGGGTGAACAGTGTAGGGATCTTTCTCCCAAAAATTCCCCTTCGAAAACTTCTTAGTTAGCAATCACCATTTACTCATTACTTATTATCGTCATTCATAACCAGTCAAATGTAAATATACATCAGAAACATATAACAACAACATATATCATCAACAAGTCATCATCATAAGGAACACAAGATGTATGCACAATTTTCTTTTTATTAGGGACTACAATCCTTGGGTTTTTTAGCAACAAATGAATAGAGTACAACTCTACAAGAGAACCATCTCTATAATGCAAGACTCAACTTACACCCTCAACACCAACTAAGATGAGGCAACAATCCTCAACATTTATCAATCTGTCAACAGCTACATGACCTATCAGTAGTGCAGCATGTGTATGTGTGTGCCCTACCAGTAGTACAACTCACGTATGTACGTGTCCAGTTTGTACTATAGCCTGCGTATCACTTCTGAGAAATTAGGGTTTTACTTTCATCACATACTCATATCCTCTGCAACCTTCAATCATATTCTCTTCTATCTCTTAGTATCCAATCTGACCCATAACCAGTCACAACACATCCAAGCTCAACCATGCAATATGAATGATACTCAATCATGTATAATAAATGAACATACTATAGCAATCATATCAGTACTGAATCATAAGAGTGTTTCTCACTCCATCAACCAACACAAACCACATCACAATAGACATACCTAAAATTCCTTAAGCATTCATCATACAACAAGCAAGAGTATACATCAAGACAATAATGTAACCATACCTTTTGAACCAATTGATAGATCTGATGTATTTGAGCACAATAGACCTTCCTAGGAGCTTGATCTCAGAATCTAGAACCTCTGCATCTTCATCTCTTCAAGTTTACATGGTTTTACCAACATGTACACACCCTAATACACTTCCATCCCACGTATAGCTCAATATGTATGCACCCTAATACACTTCCAACTCACATATAACTCAGTATGTATGCACCCTAATACACTGTCATCTCGCGTACGCCTTAGAAACTAGGGTTTTTGAACTTCTGAAACTTTCGTCGTCAGGATCTCATACTTATGGAAACTTGGATGCTTCCATGAGATCCTCCACTCAATCTCTATCTCAGAATATATCTTCAATATATGCTCAAGAGATGCTTTCACAAGAGACCCTTGCCTCTTATTTATACTCTTCATCTTCTAGGTCACTTAACCAATTTTCCTCATTTTAGGGTTAACCACTTTCCATAATTAGAAAGTTCTACATTACTTTATCATTTAAATATTCCTTCTTGACTTTGTCACCTCACCTTATCATTTAAATAATCTTCCTTGACTTTGTCACTTCTCTTTATTATTTAAATAATCCTCCTTGACTTTGTCACTTCTCTTTATTATTTAAATAATCCTCCTTGACTTTGTCACTTCTCTTTATCATTTAAATAATGATTTCTTCTTTTCAAGCTCTTTTACTTCTTTAACCTTTTGGGGCTTCAAGCCAACATGTGAGGGTCGTTCATCTTCGTAAGGTCATAACTCTCAAACCATGAGGAGTTATGTGATATTCCACATACCACCGGAAATGGCATGTCAAGCATTATCCATCTAGGATAGTTTCACCAACAGCTTCACTGACCTTCATCTCTTTATTCCACATATAAACATGGGTTCTCCAACCATACTTCTAGGATAACTCAACCGTAAAGTGTCTTCCCGTGAGGGATTTCACCATAATGGGACCACTTTGGAGTTCATACATTTGCGCACCTTATCAACCATGATAAGAAAATAATGATTCATCCTTACATCAAACAACATCAATCATATTACATCAAACCTTTGACCTTTGACATCATTCAATCATCCTTTGGAATCAATCAATTTCTTGACATTCATCATTTGACAACAATCAATCAATCATCCTTTGACATCACTTAATTAAACCTTTGGCATAAATTAATTAAACCTTTGGCATCAATGACAACATGATCCAACTACCTTGGAATGCTATAAGTGTCATTCTTAACAATTTGTCATGAATGTGAAGTTATGTTAATCACACCTAAAATTGGGTTTATTATATGGTAGGCTAACATAATCACTGAAGAAATAAGAAGGTTGAAACCTCACATTACTCTATCCAAAATGAAGCATGGTTCATTATAATGGAAATCAAAACATGATACAAGGGATTCTTAATACAAAATCAATCCAATTCAAATGTCAAGTGTCCACATGCAATGTTCCCTCTAAGAATTTTCATGTATGCAACCACTCCACATGTGTGAATTCCAAGATAGCCAATTCCATGGATGAATGTGCAATATTCCAAGTGGATGGAGATTCCACAATAGAGTATGTGATCAACTCCCCAAAATAGAAAGTAGATCATCTCTCCACAAGTGTGACTTGCCTTGGTTTCCTAGCCTTGCCTAGCCTTCCCTTTCCTTGCCTTGTCTTGCCTTTCCTAGCCTTTCCTTGCCTTTCCTATCCTTGCCTTACTTTCCTGGCCTTTCCTTGCCTTTGCTTGCCTTTCCTTACCTTACCTTACCTTGCCTTGTCTTTCCTTATCTTTATTTGTCTTGAATTGTATTTTCTTTCCTTGTCTTTTCCTGCCTTTGCTTGCCTTGCTTGTTATGCCTTGCCTTTCCTTATCTTTCCTTTCCTTGACTTGTCTTGCCTTGCCTTTCATTTTCTTGCCTTTGCTTGCCTTGTCTGTTATGCCTTGCCTTACCTTTCATTTCCCTACCTTTCCTTGATTTGTCATTCCATGCCTTGCCTTTCTTTTCCTTGCCTTGCCTTGCATTCCTTGCCTTGCCTTGATTTTACTTTCCATTGAAAAAATGTGTAAAAGGAATAATTGAACAAATATTTTATATTTATGAATGATTTAAATTTTGGATTCATCTTATGGTTGTTATGGTATTCTTGTATTTTTTGGTTCATTTTTGTTGTTAGGGAACTATGTCTATCATTTCCTTTCCTTGTCTTGGCTTGGCTTGTCTTGTCTTTTCTTCCCTTGTCTTTCCTTGCCTTGCCTTCCTTTCCTAGCCTCGCCTTGCCTTGCCTTTCCTTGCCATGTGTTTCCTTGCCTTGCCTCACTTTGACTTGCCTTTCCATGTATAGCCTCATAAGAGTCTGAAATAATGTGACTGTTCACACCAAGTCATGTCGAGATGTTCGGTTCATTAATGCTAGAAATTTTGTGTTATATAATTTTATCACAAAATGATGAAACTAGATAGTGAGTAGCCAGACTTAACGATGCTCATGAGACTATAGTAAACCACTTTCATTAGTTTGACAGAGACAATTATTTCCTATGAAAATGAAGATGAAACCGTAAATTTTTGGAATTCCCGACATACTTCTTGTTGCATCCTGTTAAAAGTTCGCGATAATTGTATTTTAAATTTAGGGTTTATTCCTGATAGCGTGCGCTATCGAAACAAGTGGCAATGGGATTCCTTTTTTTTTTATTAAATCGTTGATATGGAAGATCCTTTAACATCGATGACAACGAAGAGGTTGATAATATTTTAGACTAATGCAAAAAATATATCTATAGTATGACTTGTTTGGACTAAGAGTAAATTACGAAGTTTTTGGAAAAACCTATACAACACTGATGAATAGCCCATGCATTGATGGATACAATGTTGCAGAGGAAAAAATTTCTTGTAGAAGAAATCGTTGATATAGGAAGAATTTTAAAATAATTATTGCTCCCTAGATATTTAATAAAATGTGCAACATAAATGTCTTCTTATGAAATGATCTTGATTACCTTCATACCTTCATGTCTGCTTAGAGATCTGATCCGTGATGTGAATAATCCCAATCATAGGGAAACCATCAGAAATAAATCATATAAGTTAACAATTCTATTATTTTACAAAAGGCATTTCAAGCAGCACTTGACCCATTTTGAATTAATCGCTATAATAAAGGATGCATGGAATATGAAGTCTATAGTTTGAAATCTGAGTTGGATTTTTTTGGGTATATTAATTAGTACACGGATTATTGTTACTTAACCACTCTCCCAAAGTTTTTATAAACTAATTTTTAAGTGGAGGAAATTCCCAGACGGATGGCTTCAATTCGTTAAACTGCTCAAACTACCACAACCGACCAAGAAACATTATTTAAACAAGCAACAACCAGCCATCCACGAAGGGGGGGAAACTTTGAGAGAGGTATGCTTGGAGTGCAGTGAGGTTTTCTTCTTTGAATTATCATTCATCCTCTATACTTTCAGCATGGATTTACGGAACTGTTGGTAGTAGGGATTCTTGTGAAGAAGCAAAGGGATGTGTTCTCATAATGTGAATGGTTTACTTGTCAGTTTGTTGTATTTAGGCCCGATTTTATTCAACACTAATCAGTTTCTGATATGCAGGTTCTCACCTTGTGTTATCACCACCATTGTTCCATTCCATTTTGGCTCAACTTACTTCTTCTTTCGTTCTTGTTCATTCTATTGTAACTTTGTTCTAGAATGGCTAAAGGCTAACTATCTATCCCAAGTCTACGCAAAGAATTGTAAATTCCAAAAATTCAAGAATTGTATGGGGAACATGTTTAAATAAAGATCAAAATCTTTTAAGCTACGAAATTGTTTCTTTATTTGTTTTCTTTTAAATCTCATTTTTCTTCATCTTTTTCTTAGTACATCACTTAAAAATTAAAAAAAATAAAACAAACTAATGAATTTATTACTTTTAAAAAATTATGTATATAAGTTTCTTGCATTTTATTTTTATTAGCTAATTTTAATATGTACAAACTTTTGTTTATTTTCTTTACTTACTTTATAGTTCTCTTATTATTTATTACATTTTAACTTTTAAAAGAAAAAAAAAAAATATCACATC
Source organism: Picea sitchensis (assembly GCA_010110895.2). Classification (NCBI taxonomy): domain Eukaryota; kingdom Viridiplantae; phylum Streptophyta; class Pinopsida; order Pinales; family Pinaceae; genus Picea; species Picea sitchensis. The sequence goes on from SNQJ01S0127860.1 coordinate 17,229, forward strand.
ACTAGAGTGTTACTAGAATTTATTTTTGTAGTCTTTAAACTAATTTCTTGTTTAATATGTTTTTCTTTTAATTGTTTCACTTTAACACTAACACATTTACATTAACCCTTCATTAGTTTTGTCTTAGTTTACTTTCTTACAAAATGAATACAAAAATATTATTTAGGGTTTTCTTGTACATATTTTTCTTTAGTTGTTTAATTTATTTTAAGTTTTTATTTAACTTTGTTATTTCAACTTTATGAACTCATACATGGAAGCAAATACAAAGTTATAAGGTTGCAAAACTAAACAAAAATCAAATATTTAAAAAAATTATATATATATATATATATATATACAAAGCAAAAGGATTTCATTCTTGGACTTTAGGTTGTAGGAGATTTAGCCTAGAGTCTAATGTGTTTTCTTGTTGGGGCTCTAAACCCAGGGTGGCATTCTCGTCTCTTCCTACCTAGCCCCATGAGAGGTCGAGATATTGGTGTTGGGGACTCTTTAGTCCCTTGTGTCAACATAATTTTGGCGAACATAATGGGGAGGACCGTTCAATGGTTCTTTCCTAGTTTTGTTTTAATTCTTTCAAGATTACATTTATCTTTTCTAGACCTCAATGTATCAATTGATTGGAAGTATGTTTAGTTGTTGTAACCCTATGATTTCAACTACAAATCCTAGGAAGATCATTTGCAAGTATGGGATTTTTGAATTTGAGGAAGACCTAAATAATTCTCCATGGTTTGTGCCTACCCCCTTGAAGTTTGATCACCCAGTTAATCCCTTGCCTCACAAATTCAAGCAACATTTGCCTTTTTTTCATGGTTATGGAACTATTACAGTGGTTGAACATCTTCGTGCATTTTCAAATGCTTGCACCATCTTTGGAGTTAATGATAATGATATTTTCATTCTTTTGTTCATGAATTCCTTTGAGGGTAATGTCGCTTCTCTATTTGCAAACCTTCCTGATGAATGCATCTCCACATTGTAACATCCCCAACCACCCACAGGCCGGGGAATGCTACCTTCAAGCCCACCCTTGGACTTTGTACTCTTACTGATCCCTTATTTAACTAATAAGAATGCATACGAAACAAGATTTAAAGACATGCACAACAATATCCAACAAGCATGCATAATCTAAGATTTAGTTAAACGATAATTAAAATACACAGCAGAATACATTCATACACAGATAATAATATCACAATCAGAGAGCACTTATCTTTATAAAAAGGCGACACCAACTAGTTGTGGACCAATGACGTTCCACCCAATCGTAGACACCACTGCTCCAAATCTCAACAACAGTGTCACCCCCGAGACAAGGCTATGAATCCACAAGGACGGTTCCAGAGTGTAATTGGGTTCCCAAAGTAGTTAGCTCTCAAGCTCTCACAGGTTTCCCAACACCCACAACAATCCAAGTACCCAGCTCTTTTCTACCTAGCCTGTAGCACCCAAGAGAATGGACCACCACCCTTCTATGCCATGCAGTCCCTCAGGAAGTCCTTCTCCTTTTTCCAGGGCCTCTAGTATAGTTGGTCCAGAATCTCAATGCTGGAACTCTCACGACTCTTAGTTGTGAGAAAAACATGGCATAGGCCAATGCATATCAGATATGTAGGCCCCAAGTCATGGTTGGATTGCACCAGTGGCCCTTACAACCAAATATCCCATGGCTAATTCTCAACAGTTCCTTTCCCTTTACCAAGCCGAGACGTAGGTGAGGATGGATCAATGGATGGGTAAGATAGTGCATGGAAGGGCGTGAGGGAAATAATGGTACGAAATGCAGAAGGGAAGGAGCAGATGATCTAACGACCAATGACCAACCCCACAATCAGACCAGGGATGGGTTTAAGTATCTTTTGTGGGGAATCAAGAACATCCTGGCCTTACCCAAGAAGCTCACATAAACAATCCCCTTCCTTAACCAAAAAGGGTAATTAAAATAGGAAATAAATATTTATCCCCGCAAGCCCCCTCTCTTGTTGAATCATAGCCCTCTATAACTCTAGTCCTTGTCCGTCTAGCAGCCAGTGATGTGTTTATTAGTAGCCTTAACCTTCTGACATTCCATACATCGAGCAATGTAATCAGAAACATCCTTCTTCGTTCCCGGAAAAAATAACTATATTCTTACTATTGTAATTGTTTTCTAGTAATCGGTATTTCCAACATAAGGAACATCATGCATTTCCTTCAGTACCAAATTCCTCAGTTCTCTGGAACTAGGAACATAGATTTTGTTTTTATACATGAGTAATCTGTCTTCCTTTATCTCATACTCCTTTATTTTCTATTGTACATATCCTTGCTGTAAGTTTTCCTTTACCTGTAGGTAATGTTGATCTATAACAAGATCATCTAAAATTCTTCTCTTCAAGTCCGACTGATGCATACTAACAACAGTAGCATGCATGAGATGCAGTCTTCTACTAAGTGCATCAGGAACTTTATTCTCCTTTCCCTTGATATGCTTGATATCGAAGTCATATTCACTTACAAATTCTAGCCATCTTGTTTTCCTGGCATTCAAGGTCGATTGTTCAAAAAGATAGTTCAGGCCAATGTGGTCTATCCTTAATTCAAATTTCTTCCCCATGAGATAATTCTTACACATCCTCAAGGCATGAACAATGGAATCAAGTTCCAAGTCATGGGTGGCATAGTTCCTCTCATGTTGCTTAAGCTTTCTAGACTCATATCTAATGACATGTCCATTTTGCATGAGCACTCCCCCAATTCCTTCCTTACATGCGTTTGTACATACCACAAAACTTTCATTTGGGCCAACAATCTTTAACATGGGTGCACTTGTAAGTAATTCCTTCAACAGATAAAAATTATTTTCACACTCGAGTGTCCATTCAAATTTTGTTCCCTTCTTTTGGAAAGAAGTGATGGGATGAGAAATCTTAGAGAACCCTACTATGAACCTTCTATAGTAGCCAGTTAATCCCATAAAATATCTGACGTCTGACACATTTCTGGGTGTTGGCCTTCCTCTAATGTCTTCGATCTTCTCTGGATCTATTGTTATGCCCTGCTCTGAAATAATGTGTCCCAAGTAATGGATCTACTTTTGATAGAAAGAACACTTACTCAAGTTGGCATACAAATGATGTTCTCTTAGTACTTGCAATACCAATCTTAAGTGATGTTCATGCTCCTCTTCAAACTTAGAATAGATAAGTATGTTATCCAGGAATATTATGACAAACTTGTCCAAATAATTTCAGAATGTGCCATTCATTAAGAACATGAATACAGCTGGTGCATTGGTCAGTCTAGATGGCACCACTACAAATTCATAATGCACATACCTGGTCCTAAAGGTTGTCTTATGAATGTCTTCTTCCTTGATTCTTACCTAATGGTATCCTGCCCTCAGGTCAATTTTTGAAAATATCTTTTCTCCTCTTAGCTAATCAAAGAGGTCATCAATTCAGGGTAGAGGGTACTTGTTATTTATAGTGTACTTTTTGAGCTGTCGGAAGTCAATACACAGCCTCAAGTTTCCATCCTTTTTTTTGACAAAAAGTGTTGGTGCTCCCCAAGGNAACACTTGGATGTATGTACCCTTTCTTCAACAATTCCTCCAACTACATTTGTAATTCTTTTAACTCTGGTGTGCTCATTCCGTAAGTTGTTTTTGACACTGGGGAAACTCCTGGCACTAAATCAATTGAGAAATCTATCTCCCTTCTTGGTGGAAATCCGGGTATTTCTTGGAATACATATTCAAATTCATGTAGTACTGAGAAATATTCGAGGCTTGGCCTCTTTTTATTATATGTCTTCAACATGAGCTGCATACAATTGACATCCTCTCCTAAAACATCTTTTTAGTTGTAAGGCTGAAATCTCCCTTATAGAGATGGGTCTTGGAATTACTTTCACAGTGCTCTGTTTTCCATTTCCATCAAGACATGTAAATGTCTTGTTATGACAATCTAGGACAGCATGATGCTTGTCCAACCAATCCATTCCAATCAGAATATCAAAAGACCCCAATGGTATGATATTTAGATCAATACTAGTATTCATGCCATTAAGACTTATGGAACAACTTCTGACCATATCATGGATTCTTCTTTTGGTTCCACTGGCTAACTGAACCAAACTTGCTTTTCCAAGTTTACTTTTCTCCAAATGTAATCTATCCACTATCTTAGGATCAATGTAGCAATGACTTGATCCTAAATCAATCAAAATAGAAATAGGTTGATTTATGATCTTACCTTCCACCTCGATCATATTGGATCAGTACTCTGCTTGTCGATCATTTAAATCTGCATAGATTCTTCCCATATCTTCAACTGTTGTACCCTCTTGGATGTTGTGCACTGTCTTCACTCTGTCTTTTTTGTGGGGCAATCCTTGTACATGTGATCTTCCTTGCATCCCCAACATTGGATTGGTGGTGTTCCCCTTTTTCCCAAGGAATCTTCAACTTGGAATCTCCCTTAGCATACTGATCTTGATGATTTCTATTAGGCTCATTCCTATTGAAGGGAGGTTTGAAACCTTTCCTCCTCTAATTGGACTTCACATTTTTCTTGTCCTTCCAAGATTTCTGAAGGAATTCTCTTCCCTGGACTTTCTCATACAGGTATTTAGACTTCTTGATGGCCTCAGTCAAGGTCTTGGGTTCATTATACTTGATCTTTTCCTTATAAAAGGATGGTTGTCCAGCTATAAATCCTTGTATTTTCACTTTCGCATCACCAATGAACCTGACATACTTTAACAATCCCAAGAAATTCTTCTCATATTATTCCATATTCATGCTTCCCAATCGGATTTCAAAGAAATCCTGCATTTTATTATCATAGAAATTCTCTGAGAGGTACTCCTTCTGGAAGTACTTCTTGAACTGCTTCCAAGTGATCCTACTTTCATTAACATGTTCAAGTTGCTTTAGTTGGTCCCACCACATTGCAACTTTCCTGTGTAAATGGTAGGTGGTAATCATGGCTTCCAAGTTGGACGAATAGTTATGCAACTGAAAATATCTCCTGAGCCCAAGAAACCATGATTCGATATCATCTTCCCTTTCTCTTTCACCCTCAAAGGAAGGTGGCTTGAGCTTCCTCAACTCTCCTTGAAAACTATCTACCTCTTGTTTCCTTCTTTGGTGTCTGATAAGAGACACCTCTGGACTTCTTACGGGATCTTCCGATGCATTAAACTTTCTTTCTGAGTAAGGAGGTGAGTGGTGTCCATGAGCTCTTCTAGCACTTCTGGCATAACCAACTCTTCCGCGATCATCCCTTATTTCATGGAACCTGCCTTCTTCCTCTTGTCTTGAGTTTGATCCCTTCTTCATTTGTCTCTGCAACTGATTTAATATCTGCAACACTCGAGCATTTATTTGACTTTTCTCTCACATCAGTCTCTTGTTGTCTGATTTGTAGCTCTGCACTTCCATCTTCAGGATTCTTACCGTTTCTATTAATGTTTCTTTCTCTTCTTTTCCATTGCATCCATTAGACTCTGTCTCTACATTACCAACTCTGGTATTCTGGACTTCGACCTCCTTAACATGACTGGAGGCTCCATCGCCTTCTTCCATTTCCACAATACGCATCCTGAGCTGATGTGCTTAAGCCCCTTAATTCTGCAAAATGTGCAAGCAACCATTTTGTTAGAATTACGCATATGATAAACAAAATTGTCAACAATGTTATAGTTCCTTTTGCTTCTTAATGCAGACCCCCTTCTCTCCCGAGGTTGTGCAACTTCTCGGTCAAGGGTCTTCAATCCCAAGCCGAATTGACTCTTGAAAACCTTGATGGTTTTTCTCTATATCTAAACACAAGCCCTTCCGTCTTTTCAGGCCCATGTCTGATGGCCCCCGCAACCTTCTCCTTCTCCCTTGCGAAAATATCAAAGTTGGCACTAGCTACTTTTCTCTTGGCCCCTCTTTAGATGTGACCTTAAGTGGTGACCTCACGCAAATGCACGATTGTGGCCACCTTCAAAGGTCTTTTGGAACCAAACTACTTTTCACCCCACAATTCACCTCGAGACACCACATGTCCTTTTTCCAAAACCGTGGTCTCGAGTGTGGCCCGACCTCGACTTCGTAAAGCCTGATCACCTCCTGTCCCCGCAATGTGAGGTGACCATTGATCTTGCGATATTGATAGTTATTCTAAATGGATGATTGAGATATACCTCTTGGGAACCAACAGTTCTGATTTACGTCTCCTAGAACAACGGTTGTGGTCGTTTCTGAATTCTAGACTTCGTAATTCTCAAGTCTCAAACTTTACTTCCCTCGAAATACATAGGATTTTTCCATGCATCCTTTTGAATCAAACGGTGGGGAATTACTTTGGACGATCCGACAATCCCCATTTACTTTGGGTCCTTACCCAGAATCCACAACTTCACACCACTTGTTCTCTTAATCTGACAGTTCAGGTCTACTTCGGACGATCTGACAGTCGACGTTTACTTCCAGTCTTTGGCACTCCGGGCTTCAAGAGTTTCAACTCTCAACTGAAAACTCTCAGAGTTATTTCTCCAGAGTCCATGATCTGTTTCCATGTAGTGAAATAATGTAAGCATACACGTGGCCCAATTAGTTGCGTGACACGTTTCATGTCCTATATGACATTTCAATCATCTGCATGCTCAAAACTTACTGACACGTGGTGCACATCCCACGTGTCTATGTCATCCTTGGTGACGTTTGCAAGCCACGTCACTTCAGAATTTCTTGGGTCCACATCATCTACTGGTGACATCATCGTGCCCCACCACTTCGGCTCTTCGAGCTTTAGGACTTCATGAGTTTCCACACTAGCACACTTCCAATTCTCCCAAACTCTGATTTCTCGACTGGACAAAATGTCGCCATGTGTCTCCCTTATCATATGGCCCATATTAACCTGGTACATCAGGACTTCATAATTTACCGCTATAAGGATCAACGACTGCCATTCCTTCGAGCCTTTGGACTTCGAAAAACTCAAACCTCAACTTTTTTTCCAAAATGTTTTTATATGAAGCTTGCAATCTATTGATGTGTGGCTCCCATGGATGGACGGCTATGATTTCTTTGGGTCTTCGATTTCAGAAATATAAACTTTCAACCTTCTCTTTCCCACAAAGTGCACGTATTTCTGCCAGGTGTCCTCCTAGATCAGACTACTACGATTCACTTCGACTCTCCAAGCTTCAAAAATCTCAATTCTCAACTTCTCCTCGCTCGCTCTTTCCCGGAGTTCCTTCACCTGGAGAACACGATCGGTTGAACCGTGTCCTCCTATGGATCGACGGTTCCCAACTACTTCGGTTATTCAGAGTTTCGATGATCGAGCACTAGCAAGTCACGTCACTGCATGCCTTTCAATTTGCAGGGTCACGCATCGATGGTTTGGACTAGCCCACTTTTTGCCCCACAATTTTTGTGATGCTAACACGAAACCCCTTGGTGAAACCATGGTTTGGATTGCGGGACCACCTTGGGAAATTATCTCCCATGCAACTTGGTTCCCCGCAATGCCTCCTATCCATTGATCTCACTCTCCAATGGGATATGATGGTTGTGACGTTATCCCTTGCTTCCTTTTCATCAAACGAACCTTGTTCACCTATCCTCCGATCCAATGATCCTGGATCTCTCTAGACCCTACAGTGGCGATCGCTCTCGCATTCGAAGGGGGGACGGTCACAATCCTTCGAACCCCTTACAATGGATCTTTGACTTTCTATCTCCTGCGTAGATTATGCAACGCCATTCCTCCTGAGATTTTCAACTTCACAGTCAGAGTTCGATCTCGACCCCAAGACTCTGACTAACAAACTCGGCCCACACCAGCCCAGTGTTTCAACTAGAAGCTCTGATGCCAATATGTAACATCCACATCCACCCACAGTCCGGGGCATGCTACCTTCAAGCCCACCCTTGGACTTTGTACTCTTACCGATACCTTCTTTAATTAATAAGAATGCATAAGATACAAGATTTAATGAAATGCACAACAATATCCAGCAAGCATGCATAATATAAGATTTAGTTAAACGATAATTAAAATACACAGTAGAATACATTCATACACAGATAATAATATCGCAATCAGAGAGAACTTATCTTTATAAAAAGGTGACACCAACTGGCTACAGACCAAGGACGTTCCACCCAACCATAGACACCACTGCTCCAAATATCAACAGTAGTGTCACCCATGAGCCAGGGCTATAAATCCACAAGGACATTTCCAGAGTGTAATTGGGTTCCCAAACCAATCATCTCTCAAGCTCTCACAGTTTTCCCAACACCCACAACAATCCAAGTACCCATATCTCTTATACCCATCCTATACCTCCCAAGAGAATGGACCTCCACCCTTCTCTACCATGCAATCCCTCAGGCAGTCCTTCTCCTTTTTCCAGGGCCTCCAGCACAATTGGTCTAGAATCTCAATGTTGGAACTCATAGGACTCGTAGTTGTGAGAAAAATAGGGCACAGGCCAACGCATATCAGACATGCAGGCCCCAAGTCATGGCTGGATTGCACCGGTGACCCTTATAGCCAACTATCCCATGGCTAATTCTCAGTAGTTCCTTTCCCTTTACCAAGCCAAGACGTAGGTGAGAATGGATCAATGGATCGGTAAGTGAGTGCATGGAAGGGCGTGAGGGAAAGAATTGTATGAAATGTAGAAGCGAAGGAGCAGACGATTCAACAACCATCGACCAATGACCAACCCCACAATTAGACCAGGGATGGGCTTAAGTATCTCTCATGGGGAATCAAGTGTTAAAGTTTATGCCATTATTATAGTTCTTTGCAATTCAATAGATAACAACAACATAAGAACAAGATCACTGAGAAATACACATTCACAAGAGACACAACATTTATCCTGGGAAACCCTCTAGGGGAAGAAAACCCAACAAAACTTCCTTAATATAGATAGCCAATACA
>SNQJ01S0127860.1:26183-41525 GCA_010110895.2 Picea sitchensis
GCCTATTACAATTGTCTTTTGACCAATCCGCAAAAGGGGATTTGGTCCTATTACAATATCCGACATGATCAATCCACAATGGGGATTGATCCTATGAATAAAATATCAATAAGAATAAGAATACTCTTTGCAGTTGCATTATTTCAACATCAAGAACCTCCTGGCCTTCCCAAGAAGCTCACGTAACCGATCCCCTTCCTTAGACAAAAAGGGTAATTAAAATAGGAAATAAATATTTAGCTCCTCAAACCCCCTCTCTTGTGGAATCATAGCCCCCTATAACTCTAGTCCTTGTCCATCTAGCAACCAACATTGTGTTTATTATTAATGATGATCAAAACATTACATTTCTTGGGCATACTAGCCCTTTAATAATTGTTTGGGCATTCAAGCCTCTCAGCATTGTAACAATACATTATTTAAAATGGGGGTTCGAAACCCAGGGTGTTACACACATGGTCCAAGCTTTCCTACTGGTTTACTTCTACTTTTGGGCATTTGGATAATCCTTATGAGCACCTTAAGAGATTTAATCACTTTCATATGAAGGATAATGAAAGTATTCTTTCATTTAACCTTAGGTTTATCAAGTTATATAATTCAATTCCTATGTCCATTTTCCCTACCAACTTGGTTTCCCTCTTGCATTATTATGAACTGATACCTCCTCTTTACCGATGGAGGTTATAAGAAAATGATGTTCAAAACCTACATCTAGATTTAACCACTTGCCTCAACTTCGAAGAGAAAATCCGTAGAACAGGTTTCTCCTTTGGTATTCATGATTCACACAAAGATTTGTCTTCCTTAATTCCAATCATCAAGAATTTACAAGATCGCATGTTCTCTCTTGAATATCAATCTTCAAATCATGCCTACCTTGATATATCTTTGAAGCCCTCTCTCCTAGGGCCTAATTATAATGACTTCACTATTTTTGGTCAAGAGATTGGACGTGAAGAAAATCATGATCATATCATGATGCTTAATGATCAACCCACCTCCCACATTCCAAATACCACCCTTTTTAAACCTCATAGAAAAACTCAACCCCAATATCATCTTTCATTTCAAGCCTCTTATCCGCATGCATACGATGGTGGAGTTGATTATGCAGTTGAAGAAGTCAATTTTGATCACATTAAACCTATTTATGAGACAATTTTATTTTTTGATGATGCTAATGAGTGGTCAAAACAAGTTGATAAAGACCCATATGATTTTATTGATACATGTGATGAGTCCTCTTTTGAATATGTTCATGAGTTTGATCAAGATCTTAAATTGGATAACACCATTGCTAATCCAATGTTTCAATCAAGAGAGGTTAAGGAACTTGACACTAGTGTGCATATCCCTCATAGGTGCACTTTTTCCTTCAATGATGATGATTATTTTAACGACGTCCCTATGTTTTTGAATCGATGTTATGAATCTTCTTTTCATTATGATGGTCGTGTTCTTGATAGGAAGATTCCTAAAGATGAAATTAATATGTTTGATGAATGCATTGATCATATCTTTGATATACAAACCCTAAATGCTAAACCTGATATCCTTGATTCAATCGATATTTTCAATATTAAATGCAAAGATTCTCTTGTTGGTTGACATGTTTTTAAGGATGGTAATCTTTTTTGTTTGGGTCTTCATAGGTTTTTCTCTTTCTCCACATGCATCTGTTGGTTGGCATGTTGGCAATCCTTCCATGCGTAAAGTTTTCAAAGTCATAAGACCCGCATAAAAAATGGACGATGCAATCCTTTATGCTAAATGTCATCCTACTTGAGTCCAATTTAATGCTCTTCTTTTCATTTGTACATAAATAAAAGTATGTAAAAATGTAAATAAAAAAAATTACGAAAAAGGGGAAGATCATTTTTTTTTTTTCACATTTATTTAGTTTGTTTTCTCACTTTTGTTCTACTTTCAGTTTTTTTAGCTTTATTTTCTTTTTCCTCCCTTTTGATGGTCAGATTTGATGGAACAATGGTTGGTGATATTAAAGGTTATTTGTATATTTTTTAACTAATTGACCAAATTTGTTTTTATGGACAACAGGCTTGCAGGTGAACCAAGTTTCTTTCCTTTTGTCGTAATTCCTCGATTTGTCTACCATACACTTGCTAAGAGAGGCATCATTTCTCTTCACATTCATTAGTCCTTTCCCCATATTCCTTATTTCCCTTTCTCCATCCCCTCCATTTTGAGATAGCTCCAGCATACACGTTGTCGATGTTGAGTGTTAAGCTTGGGTTTTTCCCTCAACACACATCCACAAAATTTTATCCATATTTCTAATCCTTTTGTCAAGATCCAAAGAGTTTGTCCCTTTTGATTATGCAACGGGACCAAACCCCCTCATACTTACCACTTTCCATGAGTTATTCCATCAAGTCTCGATCCATGAATCACTTGGCCTCCATCTTGTTTCCCCCTATTGTATAATTTGGTCCACCTAACCCTATCGACCTCTTCTTGTCCCACATTGAGTCACCCTTATTCCTATCATTACCTAACCCTTCCCCTTTCCTTCAAAGAATCAAAGGATCATATTCTCATTGTTTCAAACTTACACACTGCTAGAAACAATGCACATTTGTTGGTTGGCATTCGTTGACTACATTTTTGGTCAACAATACTTAGCCAACAAAGCTTTTCCAGACTCCCGATCAAAATCAAACTACTTACACAAATTTTTGTGCACTCTCGCTAAGGTTAACACAATACTGGGCAAAATCATCATGTCTCTTAAACATGATCCTTGTCTCACTCCTCTCTTTATTCACTATGTCCTATTTTACACTCATTAATCACTTTCAAAACTTCATTCCATACCATATCAAGTTTTCAAAAATAAATATATTCTTATACCAAAGTTTTCAAAAATAAATAAATTATTGTATATTTATTACATTTACTTCTCATTAAAGTCATGAAATATTACACCCACATTCTCACTTTTTCAATATACTCTTAATACCATGTATTTTTCTTCCTTATGACTTTTACATTATCTCATGACTCCAAAAGAAAGAATTATATCATTATTCCACATGTAACTTTTATTATTTAAAATAAAAAAGGTTTTCACTTTAACTTTAAATGTGGATTAATATACCTTATGATTTTCCGCCACTATCTGAAACTCTAATCCCAAATACACATATTTTCTTTTCTATATATAAAGAAATAATGTCACCATAAAGGTTTTGGCTTAAATTATTTTAAATCATTATGAAAATATTTATTCCAAAACTATAAGGTGCAAGGGATTGATGATGTGTTACTTTGATGATGTGTTACTTATGGTTTATCTGAGTTTCGTTGTGTCCCCATTTTGTCCCAAGTCCACGTGACCTCTCATAATCCACCTCCAAAGCTTCCATGCCATGCTAAAAGCTATAAGATATGTTATTTTATCATGACGATTATTGCCAGCTATGAAAACTTGAAGTTCCCAGCTGACAAATTAAGTTTTGGAATTCAGAGCCTTTAATTACAACCACTCCTAACACAAAAGGGTCAATCCTACGTGAGTTGATTTTTGACAGGGTCGGCACATGTGCAAGCGCCCAACAAAGCCAGAGAACACCTTCTATTTCTCTGTTCATTTTCTCAAATGGATAAGAACCGACATGAAATTGTTGAAGTAAATATAATTGAAAAGATATCATATCTTCACAAGACGCTTCCCAGTTGTTCTATTAAGTGAATCTTTCATTAGAGTCCAAAATAATGTGACTGCTCACACCGAGTCTTGTTGAGTTGTTCGGTTCATTAATGCTAGAAATTCTGTGTTATTCAATTTTATCACGAAATGATGAAACTAGATAGTGAGTAGCCAGATTTAACGACGCTCACGAGGCTGTAGTAAATCGCTTTGATCAATTTGACAAAGACAATTATTGCCTATGAAAATGAAGATGAAACCGTAAAAGTTTAGAATTCTCGACACATTTTAAAATAAGTATTGCACCCTGGATATTTAATAGAATGTGCAACAGAAATGTCTTCTTATGAAATGATCTCGATTGCCTTCATACCTCCATGTCTGCTTAGAGATCTGCTCTGCGAAGTGAATAATTCCAATCGTAGGGCAGCCAGAAGGAAGCAATCATCTAAGTTAAAAATTATATTCTTTTGCAGAAGGCATTTCGAGCAGCACTTGACCCATTTTGAATTAATCGCTATAATAAAGGAGGCGTGGGATCTGAAGTCTACAGTTTGAAATCCGAGTTGGATTTTTTTTTGGTATATTAATTAGTTCACGGATTATTGTTACTTAACTACATCCCCAAAGTTTTTATTGTTGATGAATGAAGTTATTTTACAAACTTGTTAGATGTGGATTATTGCAGCTATATGAGTTTTTCTCTCAGCGTATAAATCTGAGAGAAAGCCCCGAAGAAGGGTACATGTTTCTTGCCTGAGATAGAGCTAGAAACGTAGAGATGACCTCCTCCATTCAGAGAATTGAGAAGAACTCCAAATGATTATCCACTGGGAAAGGCGATCTGTTGAGTTAGACATGTTTGTGGCTAAGCACAAGGTGAACGTGTGAAATCCCAAAGTGTTGGGTGCATCGTCATGTGAACAGAAATCAAGACGATGTATTAGCCTTCTCTGAGCAGCAGAGTTGACGAGAAGACTCCAGAGGATTCTCCTATGTGAGGCAGTGGGAAAGAAGATCTGTAGAGTGGACGTGCATGTGGATGAGCACATGTGAACATGTGAAGATTTGGTTCTTCTGTGTAATGCCGTGAACCTGAGATATGACATCCCTATGGATGTGCCCCTAGTGGATGAGCACTAGTGGGTGTATCATATCATTTTCTATATATATTGTTCAAGAGTCAGACCTGCTTGTAACCCTAATTGTTATGTAAAGGGTACAGGTTGGCCCCACCTTAATGTGATTAATAATAAATGTAAAAGATAATTAATCTGGTCAATATTAATTATAATAATAATAATAATTATAATTATAATGTGACTTAGAGAGGTCGACCATGTTGAGCCAATAGACACTTATGTTGATAAGATAAGTCTAATATAAGTAAGGGAAGATTCCTCATTGTGGAATCATATCTTTAATGTGAGTTTGGAAATTTCAGCAAGTACACTTCTTTGGAAAAGGTGTGCACCTCTCTTAGGCGCTAGAGTTCTAGGGTTTGAGCACCCTCTTGTGTGCTAGGGTTTATCTTGGTGGTGAAGGTCTTTCTCTTGAAGAATATAGCGAAGGATTTGGCTGTGTTTTCTTCCCTTGTTGAGAATGGTTTCCCATGATACTTCTTGTGTTCTTGTGCATGGTGCTTCTTCTTGTGATCTTGGTTGCTGCAAAAATTATTGTTATGGTTAAATGCTAAAATGGAATGAACTTCATGCTTAACCTAGTTTATTGAAAAATCAACATGGTATCAGAGCATAGGTCTTTAAAGAACACATTTCACAAGCATCCACCAAGTCTCAGCACACCTTTTGCAGAACCGTACAACCATTCTAGGGTTTCCAAAAAATTTCGTACGACCTTCCTTTTAGTGGTGATTCAGCCCTTAATACTTGGACGTTGAGGCTACTTTTGGCATAGAAGAGTACGACCTCTTCCAGCGCATCTCCAGAAGCTCTCAAAATGAAATTCCAAGAAATTTTGATTTTTGGCCCTAGGGTTTTTAGGGTGCCAAAATTTCCTGCAGAATATTAATTATGGATTTCTGAAGAAACGTTTTCCTGAATCAGCAAGCATCTCTATGATACTATAAAATTGATTGTTGGCAATGATAAGTCCAATATAATCCAAGGTTGCTAATTCAACCTAATAATTAGGTTTTCAAAATCCAGTTTGCGAGAATTTGAAGAAACCAATCAAATGAAGAACAAAACATTAGTAGAAGATAGGCTTGATGGAGCAAGCAACTTTAGCCCCTGGAAATCAAAGCTTCTAGTCACTCTTGAAGAAGATGATCTCTTGGATGTGAAAACTAAAATTCTACCAGCCACAACTACAGATATAGAGAAGAAGATAAGAAAGGAAGAATATGTCAAAGCAAGAAAAATAATCATCTACTTAGTAAAAGATCACCTTTTTCCTTGTATTGTCAATCTCAAGACAACATATGATATGTATGAAGCTTTAAAATGAATGTTTGAAAGTGACAACACTCTCAGAGCTCTTACCTTAAAGAGCCAACTTCAAAGTACCAAGATGGCGAAGGGTGACACAGTTGCACTCTTCTTTATGAAGTTATCATAGATTAAAGAACAGCTAGAGACCATTGGGGAAATCATGTCTAATAGAGAACTTGTCTTAACCACTCTCCAAGATCTTCCAAAATCATGGGAGCTTTTCATTCAGAGTATCAATGGAAGAGAAGCTCTACCAACCTTTGATCGACTATGGACAGATTTCACTCAAGAAGAACTTAAACTTAGAAATAGAGGAGTGGAAGATTCTTCAAAAGAAAATCATGCTCTTGCACTTCATACAAAGAAGGGAGGAAAATTCAAAAGAAATTTTAGGCAAACATTTCAAGGTTAAAAGTCTTCATCCAATTCAGGTTATCAAAGAAGAGATGTTTCAGAAATTTAGTTCTTCAGATGTGACAAGTATGGACACATTGCAAGAAACTATCCAACCAGGAAGAAGGGAAGACAATATGCTTCCACCGTTGACATTGATCCAGATCCATATCAAAAGAGTGAAGAGAAGAGAGAGGAGAAATAGTTCCTCTAAAAGGATATGACTACAAACTAGGTAAATCAATTGATCCCTAATTTTATAGTTGATTTCTTTTTCAAATAAATGAAGGATATTATTCCTAGTACATGAGATCTCAAAGACTTGGACCATTATCCCTGGTACGAGAGTCCAAACCATATTTAATTTGCTCATTATACAAGAACAAGAAGAACCATTGTCCTTGAAGAAGAGATAGCCTCTCAAAGATCCAGAGAATCTCAAATGGAGACTAACAGTAAGACAAATACCTTCTCCCCCTTCAGCAGTTCAGAGGGAGACATACCTTATTTCAATTGATCGAGTTGTTCCAGTTGATATATTCAGAGATATTGCAGTAGGGCGTAAAAGGCTTACCTAGACTCACTCTGCAAAGAGGCAAAGAAACATACAAGCCTCTCAAGGCACATCCCGAGAAAGAAAAAGAGATTCCCAAGGTATCCTTCAGTCATGATCCATTTCAGTGATGCTGACCCTTCTTGTCTTAGAAAAGCATTAGGAGAACAGATATGGCAAGATGTCACAATAAAAGAATACAAGTATGTCTTAAAAGAATGATGTATAAGATATTGTTCAGAGACCAAAAGGGAAGTCTGTGATGACCTCCAAGTGGATCTATAAGATCAAGCATGCAACTGATAGAGTGTCGAGAAATACAAAGAAAGATCTATATCCAGAGGTTTCTCACAATCAAAGGGAGTTGTATATGATAAGACACTTGATCCAGTAAGCCCGATACACTTCCATTCGTACTACCATTCATGAGTTGGAAACTATATCAGATGGATGGATTCTTGATGAGTTTGGGTTTTAGCAAGAGCGTTGTTGATCCAAACCTATATTATTATAGTGTTGGTGATGAGAGCCTGATTTTAAATACTTATTCAGAAAGCCTTGTTGTTGGATACAAGTAAGCTTTGATTTATGATTTCGAGATGAAGGATATGAGTATGATGCACCACTTCTTGGGACAAGAAGTATGATAGAGAACCGATCAGATTTTCCTAATTCAAAGAAAACATACAATGGGAATATCAAGAAGTTCAGTATAATAGAACGAAAAACCACTACGATGGATTTGAAGAAAATGAATGATGATGACTCAGACGAGATTGATCCATAGTTGATTGGATCATTGATATATCTAGCTAACACCATGCCTGATTCATGCTATTGAATGAATGTGCTTAGTCAATCCATGAGTCAATCGAGACAGACTCACTGGATAGAAGTAAAGCATGTATTGAGATATATACGAGGCACAGTTGGATATGGCCTAAGATATTCCTCCAGTGTGAACTTGAGTTTGCAGGATATGTCGATACAGATTGAGCAGAGAGTACAGTGGACTAGAAGAGCACATTTAATTGTTTTCTTACTGTGAAGTTTTCCATGGCTTCCTAATGCAACAGTAAACAAAACTCTGTGGCCTTAAGTACCACAGAGGCAGAGTATATAACAGTGAGTGTGCGAAGCAATGTGGCTTCACAAGATTCTGATAGATTTACTTGGCCATGAGCTGGATCCTATGATGATAACCAAGAATCGTGTGTAAAGATCCTTGAGAACCCAATTTTTCCTAATGGATCAAAACACGATGAGATAAAATATCCTTATATCATAGATATGATGCAGAGAAAAATCATACACATGCATTACCTTCCTACACATGAGCAGATTACAGACATCTGCACCAGATTAACTTGGTGAAAAATGCCTTTCTAATTGAGATGGAGTATTGATGACTCCAGCCAAAAACAAAATTCAGAGAACATCCATGTGAGACTTGGCATGATGAAGAATTCCTCCCTAGCTGAGAGGGAGTGTTGATGAATGCATCTATGTGAGACATTTTCCATCTTACAAACCTATGAGATGTGGATCATTGCAACTATGTTAGTCTTTCTCTTAGCTTACAAACCTGAGAGAAATCCCCTAAGAAGGGTACATGGTTCCTTCCTGGGACAGAGCTAGGAATGTAGAGATGACCTCCTCCATTTAGAGAGTTGAGAAGAACTTAAGATGATTATCTAGTGGGAAAGACAATCTATTGAGTTAGACTTGTATGTGGTTAAGCACAAGGTGAACATGTGAAATCCCAAAGTGTTGGGTGCATCTTCATCTGAACATAAATGAAGATGATGTATTAGCCTCCTTTGAGCAACAAAGTTGACGAGAAGACTCTAGATGATTCTCCTGTGTGAGGCAGTGGGAAAGAAGATCTGTAGAGTGGGCGTGCATGTGGATGAGAACATGTGAATGTGTGAAGATCTGGTT
Source organism: Picea sitchensis (assembly GCA_010110895.2). NCBI lineage: Eukaryota > Viridiplantae > Streptophyta > Pinopsida > Pinales > Pinaceae > Picea > Picea sitchensis. Next base: position 35,197 of record SNQJ01S0127860.1, read on the forward strand.
CTTTTGTGTAATGCAGTGATCCTGAGATATGACATCGCTATGGATGTGCCCCTAGTGGATGAGCACTAGTGGGTGTATCAGATCCTTTGCTATAGATATTGTTCAAGAGTCAGACCTGATTGTAACCCTAATTGTTATGTAAAGGGTACAGATCGGCCCCACCTTAATGTGATTAATAATAAATGTAAAAGATAATTAATTTGGTCAATATTAATTATAATAATAATAATTATAATGTGACTTAGAGAGGTCGACCTTATTGAGCCAATAGACACTTTTCTTGATAGGATAAGTCTAATATAAGTAAGGGAAGATTCCTCATTGTGGAATCATATCTTTCATGTGAGTTTGTAAATTTCAGCAAGTACACTTCTTTGGAAAAGGTGTGCACCTCTCTTGGGCGCTAGAGTTCTAGGGTTTGAGCACCCTCTTGTGTTCTAGGGTTTATCTTGGTGGTGAAGGTCTTTCTCTTGAAGAATATAGCAAAGGATTTGGCTGGGTTTTCCTTCCTTGTTGAGAAGGGTTTCCTAGGATTCTTCTTTTATTTTTATGCATGGTGCTTCTTCTTGTGATCTTTATTGCTGCAACATTTATGGTTAAGGTTAAATGCTAAAATAGAATGAACTTCATGCTTAACCTAGTTTATTGAAAAAACAACATTTATAAACTAATTATTAGGTGGAGGAAATTCCTAGACGGTTGGATTCAATTCTCTAAACTGCTCAAACTACCACAACCGCCCAAGAAACATTATTGGAACAAGCAACAGCTAGCCAACCACGAAGGGGTAAAAAATTTGAGAGAGGTATGCTTGGAGTGTAGTGAGGTTTTCTTCTTTGAATTATCATTCATCCTCTATACTTTCAGCAGGTATTGACATAATTGTTCGAAGCAAGGAGTCTTGTGAAGTAGCGAAGGGATGAAGCAAGGATCAGCTTTGTTGGTTCTCATAAGGTGAATGGTTTACTTGTCAGTTTGTTTTATTTAGGCATGATTTTATTCAACACTAACAAGTTTTTGATATGCAGGTTCTCACCCTATGTTATCACCACCATTGCTCCATTCCATTTTGGCTCATCTTTCTTCTTCTTTCATTCTTGGTTGTTCTATTGTAACTTTGTTCTAGAATGGCTAAAGGCTAAATACCTGGCCCAAGTCTACGCAGAGACTTTTAAATTCCAAAAATTCAAGAATAGAATGGGGAACATTTTTAAATAAAGATCAAAATCTTTTAAGCTGTGAAATTGTTTCTTTATTTATTTTCTTTTAAATCTCATTTTTCTTCATCTTTTTCTTAGTACAACACTTAAAATTAAAAATAAAAATAAAACAAACTAATGAGTTTACTTTTGTAAAATTATATATATAAGTTTCTTTCATTTTATTTTTATTAGTTAGTTTTAATATGTACAAAATTTTGTTTATTTTCTTTACTTACTTTACAGATCTCTTATTATTTATTACATTTTAACTTTTAAAGGAAAATAAAAATAAATATCACATCACTACAATGTTACTATAATTTATTTTTGTAGTCTTTAAACTAATTTCTTGTTTAATATGCTTTTCTTTTAATTGTTTCACTTTAGCACTAACATGTTTACATTAACCCTTCATTAGTTTTGTCTTAGTTTACTTTCTTACAAAATAAATACAAAAACATTATTAAGTTAGGGTTTTCTTGTACTTTTTTTTTTAATTGTTTAATTTCTTTTAAGTTTTTATTTAACTTTGTTATTTCAGCATTATGAACTCATACACAGAAGCAAATACAAAATTATAAGGTTGAAAAACTAAACAAAAATTATATATATATATATATATATATATAGAGAGAGAGAGAGAGAGAGAGAGAGAGAGAGAGAGAGAGCAAAAATATTTCATGCTTGGAATTTAGGTTAGAGGATATTTAGCCTAGATTCTAATGTGTTTTCTTGTTGGGGCTCTAAACCCAGGTGACATTCTCATCTCTTCCCGCCTAGCCCCACGGAAGGTTGAGATATTGGTGTTGGGGACTCTTTAGTCCCTTGACATCAACACCATGCATTCTATTATATAAATTATATCTTATCATAGCTAATAAAGTGAACCTTGGTCGCTTCAGTAACAAGCTGTATAATTGTGTAAACTACTACTACTGGCATGAACACCATTAGCTCATTCTTTATTTACAGGGATGGAAGATACTGAATTGAGTGGGGTTCATCGATATTTTAATTGAAATCAAGAAATAGTTTATACTTTTATTCATGGTAGTTCAAATATGGGTTTATAGAGTACTTCATTCTCAATCAAGGAATAAAAGGGTTATATTGCACGACATCCATTAAAGTGTGCAAGAATTATGCCATAATTGGTTATTGGATTTTAAACCCAAAACAATTACAGTTTATGTAGATGCAATTGCGAAAGAAAAGTATGTAGAATGAACATTGTAATAAGAAACTACAATTTTAATAATAATGTCTTTTTTTATACCTAGTGGAGATAAATGAAATATGTTGAGCTTAGGAGAGCATAGAGGGAACTAAGGCAACATGTTACCCTTAACATTGTATAAGATGATACCTAAGAAATATGGTGGTTGGCACCACTCTCCCATCAGAATGTTCCTCTGCCACATAGAATCTCCTCCACCCTCCTCTATAGCAACAGAGTCACATGCCTTCAACTCAACATCATAAGCACCCACCCTGGGAACTTGGGTGCAAATTTGAAATTATTGAAATGACGGGACAACAATTCAGTGGGGCTAGTAGTAGCACGAGTTTTGTCATCCCTACAATTGAAGTGCAAGTGCATTGCACAAGATGCGGTAACCACAATGCCACCACCAGCATGCATGTGACCGCTAACATGAAACTTCCCACATTGGCTCAGGTCTTCTCGTCCACCCCTCCTCCCAAGGTCGTGATTCGAAGCCACCTAGCCATGGGATTCTATCTCCACACCTCAAAAAAAGATCTATGAAAAAATAACAAACATATATAAGTGGCTCTTTATCCATGAAATGAAAACTATGCTACATGTTTGGCCTTGGTCTTGAGAGGGGTGGGTTCTCAAAGGTAATTTTCGCTAGCTCTAGTCTGCCCCTTTCTTCCGATTGAAGGAAGTTACTACCATAATATATGATCTTACTTCTCGATAAGCAACTGTAACCTAAGCATAGTCTCGGTCTAATGGGTATATGCATAGCTCAATAATCATACATATGCTCCATCCATAGCTCGGTATAAGCATAACAAAGTGGTCCCAATCAACCATTCCTTATCTAACATGCTAGCAGGGACAATTTACCTTGATTCAATAAACTGTGCATCCCAACCAACATCCTTAGAGAGTGCAGATTGAGAGCAAGAAGCTGGGGACTAGAAAATTTGTGATGGTGGTAGATTTGGTTTTGATGGAAAGGACACCTATCAATTCGATTACCCTATCCTTAGTTAGACTCCATCTTTCAGAGATGTATATTAATAATGGGGTGGACCAATTATGAAATATTTGTCACAATGATCAACAAAGAGAAGTGGGTTGGTTCCATAGGGAAAATGCATTATGCAGGAACTACTTCCCAACCCCTTACGAATATACCCTGGTAAGCATCCAATCTTTTGGCTAGAATACCCATTTGGTTTTCTAGTGCTGCCATCTTCCCTTCTTTTTCTACATTTTCTTCAGATTGTCCTCAACATGTCTTGATCTACTCAAAGACCAAGATATTTTGCCAAAGTGTAGTCCAATCTGTCCTAAAAATCCTCTATGGTGTCCATTGATTCCTATTTCAATTTATGAAGAAAAAAAATTGTGGTCGTTACCTAGCAAAGGCATAAGAGATGGTAGATTGAGTGCAGTTTGTTTACCCAATTTAAGTTCATGTGGGCGTGGATCCTTTTCACTCATCTATCTGATCCCACTACCACAACTCTGTAAATGCCCTCATTCTGACTATACCAAGAGCAATGTTAATGGATTGATTTTAGGGAAAAAATTATACTGGTGTATTAATGTACCTGCTTATAATGCAGAGTTTCATTGTCGTTGTATGTTGGTTTAGATGGTTTTGTTTTTGCTCCAGCTCCGAGCTCCCTAAGCCTCCATCACATGATTGCAGCGTGGTGAAAACTGAGGTGGTGAGGTGGTCTATTTTGTGAATCTTTGTCAGCGTAGGCATTGTAGCGTTGTGAGATTACAAATTGTTAGAGGCTTCATAGTGGCAAATTGAAATTTGAATTTTAAATGATTATTTAATTTTGACACTTGGGAAAAAATAAATCGCATACTTAGGGGATTTAAAACGAATTTTATTCTTTTATTATAAAAAATGAATGGGTGGAAATATGAAATGAAAGTTGAGAACTTTATTCGTTAAAAAAACATGGATAGCTTGCAACGTAGTGATAGGATTTAGGGAGATGTTTAATGAAACGAGTTACGTGCAAATGTATGCATAAAGAAAATGTAAGCACGTTCAAAGGAAATATGAGTATGTGGAAATATGAAATGTATGTTGTGAAGAGCGAGATGGTTTCCACTTGCCCCTTCGTTTGTATTCATTAAAAAAAATAAAGCAGGTCGTGTGAAGCCACACAAACCTTCAAGGAAGTTACTCATGTATCTATTTATTTATATCAGATGTCACACTTTTATTTATTTATTTTTTAAGCAATATATAACCTTCAAGGAAGTTACTCACGTATCTATTTATTTATATTGGATGTCATACTTTTTATTTTTTTAGTCATATATTGTATTTTAAATGTTTTAAGTTTTGTGTTTTTGGCTTATTATTTATTTAATTTTGTTCGAAATTTGACAATAAATTGTTAGATCTGTAGATTTAAGTGGTTAAGTCTATATAATTTGAGTGTTTTAAGTGGTTAAGTTTGTATAATCTGAGTGTTTCATGAGTTTTTCACTAAGCTAAATTCATTTATTTATTCAGAAATACAATTTAAATAACAAAAAATTATGATTTTTCCCATATTTATATGATCTGGTGAAAAATGTCAAAATGTAGCTAAATAATAAGTCAACTTCCCTAAACTACAACTTCCTCATACAAACTCCAAGCACACAATAACAAAACAAAAACAATTTCAATCCAAAATTAGGAAAGTCATAACAATCCTAATTCTTCACATTGTATAAAAAAAACACTATTTAAAACTTCAAAAACAAAAGCATGCCCTTGCAAAAAGTGATATAGCTATAATTACATGTGAGGTGAGAAATAGCCTTTAAAAAATGGTTACTAAATCTAATATTTAAAAGAATTTCAACCTCTATAGAGTTACAATTACAAATGGGATGAGGAATAACCTTTAGAAAATGGTGTTTGATTTTAATATTTAAAAAAATCCAAGCACCTTCTTGTCAACCAACTTTCGACTATTAAATTGCCATTTCACTCTAAAGGCGTTAAACTTAGAATTACAATTACATGATCGGTGAGGAACAGTATTTGTGAAATGGTCAATGATTTTAATATTTAAAAAAATTCCAACATCTCATTATTACCCTATCACATGTGGGTGAGAACAAAACTTGGAAAATGGTCACTAAATTTAATATTGAAAAAAAATCATTTTTTTTTGTCATTGTGTCAACAACTTTTCACCAAAAAAAGTTGTCCACTCACTTATTGAAAAAAAATGAATTTTTTTCAATAAGTGAGNTTTTTTTTTGTCATTGTGTCAACAACTTTTCACCAAAAAAAGTTGTCCACTCACTTATTGAAAAAAATTCATTTTTTTTTGTCATTGTGTCAACAACTTTTCACCAAAAAAAGTTGTCCACTCACTTATTGAAAAAAATTCAATTTTTTTTCTTTGTGTCAACAACTTTTCACTAAAAAAAATTGTCCACTCACTTCCAAAGTGATAGAGCTACAATTATATGGAGGTGGGGAATAGCCTTTAGAAAACGGTTTTAATATTTAAAAAATAATAACATTTTTTTTTCAACGTGTTTGAATTATTAAATTATCTATCCACTTTCAATATGACGTATCTTATTCGCTTTCAAGATTATATTTAAATATTGTGTATAATTAAATTGATATTCAATTTGGAGGTGATACGATACACTTACATGTGGATGACCAATAGCCTTTTACAAATGATCAATCCCAACCTCACTTTGTCACCAATATCAACGTTACACTATTAAATTGCAACTCGCATTGTGACTTTCACGCATGAAAATACTTACTAGAATTTATTAACTTATATAAATTTCCTATACGTTAATTGATAACTACATAATTGATATAATTAATATTTAGATACTGGTGACGTGGTCAATTTAACTCGCATTGTGACTTTCACGCA
>SNQJ01S0127867.1:0-18276 GCA_010110895.2 Picea sitchensis
AAAGGGGAAAATCCTTTGGAAATTTACCTGGATTCGATGGCTATTGTTTCTCACACCTAGATCCTACAGTTAGGATATATCCTCCGATGTGCATGCTCCTCCTCCGACTGAACATAGATCCAATGGTCCAGATATGTTTCAGGATTCGGGACTTCAGGATTCTTGTGCCCGTTATGTCCAAACATGAAAAACTTTGAATTAGTGAATTACAAAGGAGATAGAGGGTTAAACCCCAAGTGACTTACCTATATCATATGGTTTTCGATCCTTGTGCCTAGATCCAACAGACAAGATTTGTCCTCCTTTTCTATATGCTCCTCCTTCTGCCTAGGCTCTAATCGGATGACCCAAATTGATTCTAACAATAGATATGATGGTTGTTGTATCTTCTCCTCCTCAACTTCATTTCCATTCAATTAAAAGAAGGAATTTATTAATTTCCTAAAGGCTTATCCTTTGATTCTTCCTCTGTAGGGATGATGCCTTGGAATTTACTCACACTACACCTCCTGAGCTTGGGATACTATAAAATTCAAAGGGATTGCACCTTTGAATGTTTATCTCATGCAGGGTTGTTTGGTTGGCCTCTTCTTATGTTCCAACGATGCTACTCCTCCCGAGCTCTGGCATTTTAAATAAGTTCTCTTTATGCTCACCATGCACTCTATATTCCTAGGATGTTTTCAACACTTTCCAAGTGTTGGCTCGGTGAATGTCTTACATGGGTATTTTATACACAACTGCACTGTATTTCCTGAGCTTATACTTGCTCAAACTTCTAAGGGTCTTAGCCCTTTTGTTCTCTCCAAATTATCTCTTGATCCCTCCTGAAACTTCTTCACTCTTCTTCCTGATATTATGGACTTTATAATGGTCCTCAGTGCACTCCTTGCACTGGCTTCACCCCGAGTCTTGAACTTACAAAAAACTCACCTGCGAACTCCTTGTGCTTTCTATACAAAATTGCACACCTCCTCCTGAGATTTACCCTCTGGTATGCCCTCTTGGAAAATTTTTCCTAGAACTCGAAATAGAGTTCTCGTGCACTCCTTGTGCCTACTCAATGCACTCCTTGCAGGTCCCTTAGAGTATTCAATAACTTTGGTATGTCTTATTCAAAGTGTTCAACAACTATGATAGGATTTCCCTAACATTATTTCTCCTTCTGATATTCATAGTGGTTCTAGTGTCCCCACCCGGCATGCTCTTCTCTGAAATCGAGGCAGAGTTCAAAACACACTCCTTACATTGGATTCACAGAGTTTTAAATACTCTAGTGTGTACTCCTTGCACAAGCCTAAGAGCCCAAAACTACTCATAAATCCATAAAGATAGAGAAGTCTATTTAAACCTAGAAATGTAGCCTACTTGCACATCTACAACATCCATAAATTAACATAGAAAACATTCAGAAAATGAACATTCATCACACATAAAAACATAGACACCTGATATGTAGGAAAATAATATTTTTTATTATATATGAATGCTTATGTACAAATATTTATAAAGGCTGGACTGCAACAGAGTGTCGACTCTTCTCCTCTCCTCTCTTGATCTCTCTAACACTCTCTCCTCCACAAATAATATTCATAGTAATAAATTTTGATAGAAGATAATTTTACAAAAGAGGGGCTCCTCGAGCCTTCCCTCCATCTACCTACTTGCATTGAATTTCATTGAACTAGAGATAAGCATATCTACCTATCAATCATTAAAGGCGAATTCACATGTAGCCTGAAAAAGGCACATGGGATCGGATTTCCTTGAGCCTTACAACATGTAATTGATTTGATTATGGATTTAAATTTTAAATTTAGGTGAAAAATGAGAGGATTGGCGCCTCTTTCCTTGGAATTGTTTCCTCCAAGTGTGAGAATGCGTTGGATTTCTATCGCTTGATGAGTTTGAGCAATGCTCCTACATCATACTCCTGTGTTGATAAAAATCGTGAGATCCTGCTCATGGCTCCCTTGGTACTGAGGTTGAGATCCTCGAGGATCCCAAATCTGAATTTTGAGTTGTCCATCTGCTTCTCTTCCATGTTTCTTTTGTTTCTATCGTCCCATTTATTTTGAAGGTTCTCCTCTATTCCATATCCTTATGATGTTGGGTTCCTCCTTTGCTAATTCTAGCATCAACTTCCTAATTTTATCAATCTCCTTTTCCAGCTGATCTAGTGGTTGGATCCTCCTTTGTAGTCTACTATGCTGCAACTCCTCTTCATCAGTTTCCAAGTTGACCTGTTGGATAAGTTGACCCTGCACTATTACCCTTTCCACCAGGGCTTTCACTCCTTCTCAAAAATCAATGGGAATATCAATCTAATTTCCCATGATGTTTCTATATCCTGTGGCACTAGTTTTCTACTCCACTAGAGGTCCAAATTTTACAGTAGTTGCATTGATTTACTACTCAATGATATCCTTTGACAATTTTCCATTTATCATCTCCTCTCCTTATGTTGGTACAAGTATAGCTTCATTGAGCTACTGCTCAAGATGGAATTATTTTTCACCCTTCACAACTGCATCTGTATGGTAGTCTTCTTTTGTGCCTGGATGGTCTAACCAATCCTCCAACAACTTCAACTCCTTATCCCACTGAGTGAACATATAAAATGTATTCTCCTCTTCTTATACCATCTCCTAGGCAGATGTTAATGTATGCTTCTTCTCCTCCATGATAATCAATATTGGTTGTCTTTCTTTTGTTGTACCTTCAACATGCACATCAGCCTGTACTAGGTTTCTTATCAGGAATATGTTGATTCCTTCAATGATCAGAATGTGCCTCTGATCCTCCTCCTCTATCAACACTCCTTGTTGACCTAAACTCACCTTCAAGTTCATTAGACTTTTAGACAGTCTCACTTCCTCCTCCTTTCCCACCTGGAAATTTGAGATTTTTCTTATTCCCTCCTAGCAGTCTATGAGATCTTTGACTGATCTCATCTCATTTACCTACTGGTGATATGTATTACCACCTCTACCCACTTGGCAGTTTATGATATATTCATATGATCTCTTCTTATTTACCACCTAGAAATTTGAAAGTTCACCTATGTCCTCTTGGCAGTCTATGAGATCTTTAGTTGATCTCTCTTCCTGATCACTCAGTTTACTTCCAACCTCTGTTTCAAAAATGTAAACCATCTCCTATTCTGTGTCACTGAGGGTTTTAGCATGCCTCAACCACCTCCTCAAATTCTTCTTCTTCCTTCTGGCAATCAATTGCTGCAGAGGCAACTTTTACTTCTGCTTCATGGGCCATTCATACCTCCATCTTACACGTGCTTCCTAACGCATCTTCAACATCAGCCTATTGAGAACTTCTCTCATCTCCTCGAGATATTTTTCCTTCTTATCTTTTCTCATGTGCTGGCAGCCTCCTTGATTTGTCTACTTATAGCCCTCAGTAGCCATCTTTCACCTTTGCTTTCAAGAACACAATTGGTTCTTATTCATTATCCCACCTGGTTGTCATCTTCACCTAATCTTCAAATGAGAGCACCATTGGCTTTCTCCTAAAACCCTCTTGGTTGTCTCCTGTCTTCTTCACACCTTACAACAATATTCATAGAGAATCACACCCTACTTTCTCCTCCTTTTCATGTTGTCTACAGACAAAAATCATGTTTGATACCACTTGATGCAGACCCCATCCTCTCCTAGGGTCCGTGTGACCTACTCGTCTAGGATCATTCAAAACCGGGAGCCAAATAGGATCTTCGGGCCCTGTTGAGACCCCAAAATATTATACACAGGTCCTTAATTTTTCATGCCTAGGTCCAATAATGAACCTGTGGGCTCTCACTAAGCCCTTTTTTCCCTTTGAAAACAACTTTCAGGAACCTAGCCCCTTTTCTCTGGCCAAATCCTCAAATGACTGAGGGTTGTGACCGGGTGATAATCAATATGCATTGTTTTTAAGATTCTCCCTTTAATGATTTGTCTTCCTTACCCTTCAACCCCCCCAAATATACATTTTTTGTGAACTTTTGAAACAATGGATGACAAGATCAACGGTCCACAACATGGGTCGAAATTGATGGATCTAACTTTGTTGTTTCAAGCTTCAATGATTTTTTTTTCCACCCCAACACAAAACACTTGAAAAGTGTCTAATTCCAAAAAGGCACTTGCGCCCAAGTTTTTTGCTGGTCCTAAAGTTTGCAGCTAACATCTAAAGGGAAAAGCTAGTCCACCTCAAGTTTAGAAGGGTTTATTTTTAATTTTGTTGGTCAGTTAGAGGGTTAGTTCTACCAAGACAAGAGCATGTTTGGGTTGGAAAAATGATAAGGATGAGGGTCCTCCTTGGCAGGTGGAACACTAGTGACATACAAGTGAAATAATAATAACAAAGGGAAACAACAAACCACTCAATGAATAATCTATTGAAAGAAGTTTAATACTTCAAATATCATTTCAAGACATTAAACATGTATCAAAAACAAAATTAATCCCTCAGGTTGCCATAAAAACAAATCTTCACCAAGCGTTAGTTGTTTTCACAGGTTGCATATCAATAAATACAAGTTATACAATAGCCAAAGGAAATGAAATGTACTTTGCATGAATCAAAAAATGCATTCAAGATAAGATAAAAACACATGAAGATTTGAATGAAACACAGTGATAAAGAATATATTCACCAGGTAGAGAGATTTAATCCATGCATAGAATGGGTCCAACCCATTGTTGTCTTGCTATCCTTCCCCAAAAAGTTTGACCCTCAAAACATACAGAAACTGCATATTTATCAGGGTTGCAGAGGCTCTCGTCCATTTGGGAATGAGACTTAACTCTACAGTAACAATTGTAGAATGACTTAGTAACTTGAATAAAACATTGTTGGAGTACAACAATGTATACTTCATACTTGACATAACAAAAAAATAATGGTTCTTATCACACATATAAGACCACTTATTATTCTTTAAACTAAACAGAGTCTTGAACTGAATAATTGAAAATTGACCCTAGTTATGAAACTAGATTGACGCATGCACTGGAATAAACTTAAAATGGTAGAGAATGATTAGGAGTGACAAAACCGAGTTCTGCATTGAGCTCTAGCATGCCTGCGTGTTGTGTGAGGCTACTAGAGATGACTGGATGTATTTGAAAAATTCTTCACATTATCTGTTTGAGGAAGAGGTAGGTCTCCTGGTGCTTTCCTGGAGTCTTAGAAATTCTTGTTTTGTATGTTATGGACTAGTCGTGGTATTATACCATTCTTCTTCTCCTTGTGACTTTCCTTTGACGATTTGGATTAATGCCCAGTTGGTTTCCACACGTTGCTCCTGAATTAGAAGTTATAAAAGCAAGTGATTGCAGAAATTGTCAAAGGAGGTTTGGATCCACACCTCTTCGACCCCTGCAATCCACCACAATCTACCATGTACCTCTCCAACAATACCATGGTTTTGATTGTGGGACCGCTCAAGGATGTTAACGTTCAAGCATTTTCCATCCCTGCAATGAAGTGTGGTCGTCGATCGTGTTTGCGATCTGCAATCTGGGTGACCCTGCTACTTCAGCGCCCTTGCTAAATTTATATCCATCTACCATATCATAAATCCCCTATCTGATTTAGTGATGATGCCAATTTCTTAGAGATCAGGATATCTTGAATGCAGAGAATGAATATCTCCCGAAGTGACTTTTTCCCGAAAAAAGTGGCAGTCTCTCGTCACTTCGAGACTTTGGAGTTCGAGAGATTTTGAATGAAAGTTTTGTATAACTCCCAAAGTAGTACGGGCCTAGAGTGACATGGAGACCTGAAATGAATTCCATGTGTCATGTCGTATGAGTTTCATGTGTCTCAGAAGAATGAGTGCCATGTGTCTCTAACACTTCTAGCTTCGGGATTGTTGAGGAAAAGATATGAAATGATCTTACTCAAGCATTTTCATATTTTTCTTGGCTAAGGAAAAATAGATGGGAATATCACCCTATGTTTATAGACATCAAAATTAATATCCTAACTCACAAGTATTGATTACAAGTGCTTAGGCTAGTCTTTTTATAGATAAAAGCTTACTGAACAATTAATTTTTTATGTGATTTTTTTAATATAACAATTGTTGAAATAAATGTAGGGATAGAATAAAAGACACCAAAATGATAATCAAGATAGATGAGACATAAAGAAATCCTTTATTTCATTCCAATTCACCAAAGAGTCACTCTGTTTACAAAATTTCATGAATAAATTTTAGACCAAATTCAAACTTAGACATGCTCGATGGAACATACAAAAGGACCTCTGACAGAAAATAAAAAAATGAACTCTAAAAATTGGATCAACTTGCCACATATTGTTTCCTACTCAACTCTTCACAATAGCCTTTGTCAGTCATGAAAACTAATTCACACATAGACAAGTCTACACAGACTATCAAAGCTAGATCAACACCTCTGAAAAACAAGTGTCTGAATGATGTAATTCAACCATGAATCTTGTTGTCTACAATAAGACCCTGCTATCATAAAAACAAATTAGTCTTGTGATAAATTAAGGAATGAATGAAAACTGGACTATCTCAACATAAACTCAAAGATCAAACCTTAGTATGCTTCTCCTTCTATCCTCCTCTTTTTCCTCCTTTTCCTTTTTCCTTTAAGCCAATTAGAATTGGTTTAAGTAGTTGAACTACTTCATTAGTTAAGTTAACTAAAAACTCAACCAACTTTTTAGTTAAGGGGGAAAAGTAATAAATCATAATAAGGGTTTAAAATAAATAATAAATAGTAGGTGGGACCCCTTGTGACTCCTTTAGTTGTTAAAAATCATAACATAACTATTTAATTAAAAAACACACCCCTCCTTGTGACTCCCATCATCACATTCATATTTGAAATATATCACATTGATATTTGAAATCCTTTTCAAAATACATTACCAATATATCCCAAAAAACCTGCTATCCAAAAATCTGAAGTCAACTGTTCTCACCAATAGACAAATAAATAAAACTTAAAATCCATATTGTCCAGTCTGTGAGGCAATTTTTCCTTCATTACTGCTATCACCTTTTAAACTCTTTGAATTTTCCTTTTGGACCCTTTAGGCCTAATCTCCTTGATAACTTGAGAGAAATCGTCCCTCCATTGTATGCAAGAGGACACAGATTTATCAGAATCAATTGGAGGTGAGAAAGGGGTAGTAGTGGCTTTCCCTTTGACAAGGGCATCGTGGGCCTTGGTCTTCAACATTTTATTTGAATAGATCATTATTGTATGCATAATTGATTAGAAAATAGTTCCCTTAATAACCATACATGACAACTCTTTCAAAATATGAAATAGACTTTGGCTCAGCAACATATCAGACTCATGCATCCAATCCATACAAATTGTTTAACTGTTGTACATGAGAAGGGGGTGAAAAAAATGTCCTGGGCTATGCGAGGGGTTTGTATTGAGTGAAACATGATATAATGAGGGGGAAAAGAAACATGATTACTACTAAAAGACAACACACAATCAACTGTAATTCAAACCAAAGAAAATATCACTGTGATCCAACCAAGAAACTGCAACTTCACACTGCTTCAATACGAAATTTCTCTTGACTATAATTAAATTTTAGAACAAGGAGTGAAAAATGAATATGGGAAGTCGATAGGGTTTTAATTAGCGAAAAGCAAGATAATGGTAAGGAAAGAGACAGTATATTGTTCATAAAATTAATTAAGTAATCCATAAAACCATTCTGTAAAAGGAAATAACACCAACCAAATAATCATTGTGATCAAGAGATCAAATACCGTGTAAAATATTCAATCGATTCTGTACATTAACCTCCTCAATGTTTGTAATATAATATTTAACACAGTGTCATAAAAAAAAGACAATATGCATTCCACAACAACCTATAGAGGAGCACTGTTTCTTCTCATTTATTCATTTAATATTTTAAAAAAATTCTCAAATGAATGAACAGTCACTTATTTCCACTCTGTTCAACATCAAAATAAACCACCTTCCATCAACAAAGACATAATAGTATGCCCAATTTTATCCCTCAAATCCATTTAACAATCAAAGTGTAATGAGACCATAATGCCACTACACTTGTTCCTATCTCTATTAAGATTTATGATATTCATTAAACATACACAATAGACAGTCCAACACAACAATCCATATTTTAATTGCAAACATCTTGACTTTCCATTAAACACACAAACAACAATCCCCATTACCATTCATATGACACTGTGGGGTACATAGACCACTCAACAAAAAGTGAGAACATTTATGTGACTAACATGACTAACTATTTTGAGTCTGAATATCCAAAATGTTTGGCTATCATTCCAATACAATGAGGGAGCAACAGTATGTCCGATCTTGTCTCACAAACTGATATAACAAAACCATATTGTTTAAAAACCCATGACCCTCTTTGAAGGAACAATCAAATAATACCCATAACATATGCAGTGGATGGCCATGCCATTATTAACACGATTTCAACAGTCCCATTCAACAATTTAAAGCACCAATCACATCAATCATTAACTCAACTTATCATGCTGTAGGAATGCCACACATACCCATGCATCACTCATGAAACAACGCTATGAATTAATGAATTAAAAGTAGTGTTGGGTTATCAATTCAATAATCACGATGTAAAAGACAACAACTGTGTATTTGATTTAACCAATCATCCAATTAATCATGCTCAGCTTATCCATTCGGTTATAATAACAAATGCAGTGACTAGATACCAAAACCAACACCACTGTCAACATAATCAACGGGGCGAGCCAGTAATCAAACTCTGTCGACAATACACCACTAATCCATAACAACCAACAATATACCCGATAGGACATAACGGTCCCCTCTATTAACACTCAGGCTTGAGAAATCAAGGGTTTTCTCTGTGGACCAACATAAGGAGAATAGATTCGACTCCTCTCATCGATGAAAACCTCAGAGACCAATGGTACACACACAGGGTATACCACAATTGACTTTGTGGACAGGGTTACAATTGCCATGATAGGAGAGACTATGAACAGAGGAGGAAGGTTCCATTTTTTCCTTGTAACAATATTTAGCACACACAGGGTATAACCCTCGTGGCTCTCCCAGCCAACCAACTAACAACGTTGGGATGAAACATAGCCAATAAGAATTAATATAACCCACTATGAAACCCTTAGTAGCATGATCAATCCATACCCAAGAGAAACAATGCACAATGACACAAGGCGTTTCAAACCCAGTAAACCCCATAACAATACATGACTGGGTATGCTGATAAGAAAGCGTGGAGACATCCAGCCAATCTGGACCGAATAAAAACCCTTCAACCAAAACCAATAAAAATGACAGAGGGCCTTCATGGCTTCTAACACTCAGAATGATCAATAACACTGTGACTTCAAACATTATTGCAATGAAAACCACACCAACGATTTATTCCAAAAAAAATATCACAAACCTACACAGTTCCCAGACTTAAGGAAAGCACAAACCCATACATTTCGAGCCAATATCTATTTCATAACTAGAGAAGATTCATGGATGGCGAAAAGGGATACCTGTAACCAAAATCACCTTAAAATGGGAGTTGGCTAAGCGGTTCCTCGTCTTCTTGAAAGTCAGAGTCTGACCACAACAAACACAGTTGAAAAATAGCTCGGCTAGGGTGGCGGCTAGTGGAAGGAGTAGGAGTGACGTGCCATAAATGCATGTCACCTCCATCCCCACTCATTCAATTCCTTAGTACATGTCAACCAACTTCTCATTAACACATTCAATTAAACCATACATCCATCACTTTGTCAAACGTGCCACCCACATCACATCTTACCATTTCCAGCTATACAATAATGCATATCAACCATATTTTCATATAACTCCATAAATCGCATAGCTGTTAATTGTTATCTAGGGTTACAACGATCATTTAAATTTCAATGCATGTAGCATAAGAGCATAGTTCAACTCTTCCTTTTTCATTTTGTTTAGGTTGATTTTATTTCTTTTCAATTGCTCTTATGTATTGTTGCTAACATTTTTATTGTGCAGGTGTCACAGTAAGGAATCTATGAATAGATAACAATGATAGCAATGGGTGACATAGGCCATCGTAACATGAAATTAGAGCCTAGAGCAGCAGAAACAATGGATAACATGCCTTATCCATCGCTAATAAAACCAAGATTTCATTAACCATGTAGAACTCTGTAAGCAGTTTCAAACAACAACATAACATGAAATAACATCAGATCTAATTTGCCAATCTACAAGGGGGTCCCACCAACTAGTATTATATATCTTGTTAACTTATAATAATAGTCTTTAGCAATACTTTGTGGGAAAAAACATCGTTGCGATTTTAATCATCAACAAACTGGTGACTCCAAAGGGAAATTTGTTTCCAATGGATTTAGAACTCGGAACTCATGGTTTCATAGACCAAAAACAATAGATTAAGAAGATATAACTAGAATGATTATGAAACAAGGGGAAGTGAGTGGATTTAATGGAAAAATGATCAGGAATTTAGGAATAACATATGAAAAATGTTGTATGAAGGGGTTTATCCATGTATGCATAATCATTCAATCTACATTTTTCTCTTTACATCAAGGAGAAAAATCAATGGACTTTCTCTTTTATTTCTCAGATGGATAAATAAATGGAAATAAGAAGAAGGAGATAACCAATCTCTTTATAAGACAGTAGTGAAAGCAAATAACAAATTCAAGTATGCCTACAGGGGAAACATCGTAACAATTGTGTAAGCTTGATTGTTATCAACTAACAATATCTTGCAGGAGTGTCACTATGGTAGAACTGATCCAACATCCTATTTTTGACCAAAATAGATTAAAAATATGACAAAGCAATAGAAATCCTTGCAGAATACAGTGGCCAAAAATTAAAACAACATAAATAAAAATGACAAAAATGTAAAAATAGTAGGAAATTCTTAAAACAGAAAGAAAAATCATACTACTGTAAAGAAGAAAAGAAAAATAGTAGAAAATTGAAAGCGGAGATAAACTACTAATCTACAGAGAACCCAAACAATGTTAAAACTTTTCAAGTTGGTTCCACATAATTCTTCAAGTGAGAACCGTTAGTGCTGTAGGAAAACAATCGCTCCTGTAAATATTTTAGAATGTAAGAGTTGGTACCTAAGACAAAATCGATCTTGAAATGACCTAGCCATGATTTTTGAAATTTCGAATGTTTTCCCCGATCAGCGTGAGATGAATCCCATAGAAATACCTTTTCATTGACCTTAAAATTGACAATCTTTATACTCTTGTTGAAATACTTCTTAACATTTTGATGTCTCCTTTTAATATTATCCAAAGAAAACATCCTCTTCTCTTCCAAATCTAGGAGTGCGTTTATCCTTTGTGAAATATCAAAAGAATTTAATTATTCAATCTGTGGCATCAACCTTAAGGAAGAAAGTTATATCTTAGTAAGAAAGAGGGATTCTTGACCATAGACAAGCTGAAAAGGGGTGCAACCAGTGCTTACCTTGGTGGTAGTTCGATATTCCCAAAGGGATTAAGGTAGGAGAGTGTGTCATTAATGAGGCTTATCTTCGATGAGCCTTTTGATGATTCTTACCAGATTTTTGTTAGTAGGCTCAGCCTGCTCATTTCCTTGGGGATAATAAGTTGATGAGGTGAAATGTTTAACCTCCAACTTGGATAAGAATTGGGTCAGCATAGAAGAAATGAAAGTGGGACCATTGTCTGTAATAATTTCCAATGGAAGACCAAATCTCAAAAAAATGTTATTTTCAAGGAAAGAAATCACCTGATCATATGTTGAGTTCTTAAGTCGGACAACTTCATTCCATTTTGTAAAATAGTTTGTGTTTGTCAAGATAAAAACTTGCCCAACTGAAGAAGTAGGATTAATAGGACCAATAAAATCCAATCCCCACTTTGAAAAGGGGAATTCTGGTAGGACAGGTTGTAATGCCATGGCTGAAAGGCGTTCTTTCCCAATAAATTTTTGGCACTTGTCACAAGATCTTGAAAAAATATAAGAGTCACGAAAGATTGAAGGAAAATAGTATCCTTTTCTAATAATCTTGAAAGCAGTGGGTTTAGCAGAAAAATGACCTCCTACATGAATGACAGAATTTGAAGAGCCATGAGTTTCTTGCAACAATTTATGTGCGTCTTCATTGTTTACACAGTGAAGCAACAAACCATCAATAGACCTTTGAAACAAGAAGTCTCCTATAATGACATATCTTGGGGATTCAATATGGAGCCTTTTCCTCTAATGAGTGTCTAAATTGTCTGGACATCTTTGGTTCTATAAGTAGTAAATTAAATTCTTGTACTAGGGATGTTCAGACACCGAGAGGATCTGGTTATCAATGTAAAAGAGAGCTGATAGGGAACTATCCTCTTCATCGATTTCATCATTATTCTTAACATGATGAGATAAATTAAGGGATAAGTCACATCCCTTGATAGTGGTAGAAGTCACGATATTCAAATCATGCTCCTGGATCTTGGAAAGCCAATGTGTAGGCTTCCCTGAAAGACAAGTCTGTGAGAGAAAATATTTGACAGTAGATCAAGGGAATTTTACCAATGTATGCTTACCTAAGATCAAGTGGAGAAACTTCTCAATAAATTTAACAAGAGAGAAAGCATGTTTCTCAATAAAAGAATATTTACATTCATCATCAGACAAACTTTGACTCATGTAAGCCACTAGTTTTTCATTCCCTTGGTCATCATTTTGCATGAGGACAACAGAAACCGCTTCCTCGGTGGCATTGGTATATATCATGAATTCCTTCTCAAAATCCGGCTTTGCCAAAACTGGTGTGGAACTAATTGCTTTATTAATCCCTTCAAAATCATTTTCAACATCATCTGTCCAAGAGAAATAATGATCTTTCTTAAGAATATTATGAATTGGTATGACCATCAAAAAAAAATCTGGAACAAACCCATGAATAAAGTTAATAACCCCCATAAAATCTTGAACCTCCTTCTTGGAAGTGGGAGTAGGAAGATTAAGGATAGCAGCAATCCTTTCAGGATCAATGCTTATTCCTAAATCAGAGACAATGTGTCCAAGGATATTGACCTTGGTAACGCCAAAAATGGACTTGGAAGGATTTAGAGAAATGCCAAATTTCCTACATCGCATGAAAACTTTTCTTAGATGACCAAAATGATCTGATCAGATTTTAGAATATACTGTTAAGTCATCAAGGTAGATCTGAATGATCTTACCGATAAAATCGTCAAAATCCAATTACATAGCTCTTTGAAAGGTGACACTTTCATTAGATAATACAAAAAGAATACGTTCATAAGAAAAGGTACCCGAACGAGTAATAAAGGTGGTTTTATATTTATTTGCCCTTTTTACCTTGATTTGATCGTAACCAGAAAAACTGTCAAGTAAGGACATAATTTGTGACCCCGCAACTTGCTGTAAAATCATTTCCATGTTAGGGTGAGGGAAGTGATCTTTTATACTAGCTCGATTTAATGCGTGAAAATCAACGTATAATCTGATCTCACCAGTTGTTTTTCGAACATGAACCAAATTTGAAACCCATTCAGAATACTCGACCGAAAATATGATTCCATCCTTCAAGATTTTTTCCAACTCCTTTCAAATAGTTGCTTCTAGCGCAGGGTTAATAGGTCTTTGTTTTTGTCAGACTAGTTTTATGCCTTCCTTAATGGGGATGGCACGATGTATAAGACCCGGATCAAAACCACGAAGATCCTCATAAGACCAAGCAAAAAAATCTTGAAATTCACCAAGTAGCTTGGAAAACTTCATTTTCTCTTCATCTGAACATTTGGCACCTATTTTAACATTATTTGGAGTCCTGGGTGTCCCAATGTTCAAGGAGATGGTTTCACCCATGATTGCAACCACACTCCTTGGAGCACGCTCGCCTCACCAGGACCTTCTCTTATCTCGGCCCGAAGAACTCAATGGTTCTTCTGATCCCCTGTCGGGAATCCTGTGTACCCACAGTAACTCTTCGGCGCGATCCTCCCCTTCTCAACTTATCTGAGGGTCGGAACTCGCGGGCTCGCAAGTTCAACAGTCGTGCGTTACCCCTTCGGATCCCTGAGTTCTGAGACGCGTCAATCAACGCCAACTTTATTTCCCTGCTATCGGGACTTCGCCGTATCACTACTCGCCTATCGGAGCGCTAATCACTTGGGGTTCAAACCTCCGAGATCCGAGGTGCCGAAATGTCGATGACTCGCGATTTCACCGCCTCGCGTCCTCGCCGCTCGCGAGAAAAATTTCTTGACCTTCCAACTCCCGAGACCCGATGTCCCGAGATGACCTGCCACGTTTCCCCTCTTGTGGTCCCCGCGAATTTTGAAATTCCTTGGAACTCCGCACCTCGCGATCTCCACAGCCAATTTTCCAATTGTTTCCACGCGAAATACCGATATGCTCTATCCACGAATAGAGTCACGCCCTTCGTGATTCTGATCGATTCCCTACTCTCCCGGACTTCAAACTTCTTCTGCCTGCACTGTAGACTTCACGTCCACTTTCCACTGAACGCACTCCCCGAATAAGAAGTGTCTCTCCACGAGATTTATACGCCAACCTGCTCACTTCTCTTCAACTTAATCGAACAACTTCTCCTCTGCCTTTCAACAACTTTGAAGGTCTATCCCTCCTGAGATTTCACAACTTTCGAGCTTCTTCATGAAACTCCCCGCACACACTCCTTGCGGAAAATATTCAACAACTCCTAAGTGTTGAAATCACTCGACTCTGTGCACTCCTGCGACAGAAGTCTTTTAGTTCCCTTCTCTCAGAATCGCAACCCTGAGTCTTCGTCCAGCCTGCGCACACCTTGCACGGCTCTAATGTTAAACCTGCACTCTTGAAGATATGAGGACAAAAGCTATCTCTAAGTAAACCCTGCAGTCACGCACTCCTTGCGGACAAATTCGACTGCACTCCTTGCAGAAATTCTCTGGCTCACTTAGAGAAACAATTGAAACTCATTCACTCATTCACTCAGGTTTCAATTCAACTCTGAAATCACATACACAACATATCAAAGCAATTGCATAACTAGAAGAAAATACTCATAAGAAAAATATCAACAACACACAGAGAATAACACNTGGTTCTGCTCACAATTTCTCTTCTCTGCTCTTCTCTCTTCTGAATGCTGCCTTTGATAATTCTACCATGATACAAAGGAGGGGTGTCTATATCCCGTTTCCCTCTTCGATTCCTAAACTGTCTATTCTACAATTAAATTCCTATCTAACATCATTAAATCTATTAAATGTCTTCCTATCTACTAAGGACGAGAGATTAAAGGCTCAAGGTCCCCTTTACAATACAAGTGTGCTTCTTTATGAATGAATTCATTAAAGAGCGGCGCAACAACTTTCAATTATTTCAAAAATGCGTGCTGGCGCTATCCAGCTGTTTCTTCTCAATGTGTTGGCTCGCTTGACGTGTTGTGGATGCTCCTGCATCATACTCCTCGGCTTGAAAATTTTCATGGGCTCCTATCCATGAGCTCCTGCACAGTCTGTCCAAGCTTTTGGATAACTTCTTCGGTCTCCCAGCTGGCATCCTCCACTGGGTGATTCTTCCATTTGACCAGGTACTCAAAGTACTGCTTTCGCCTGGTCTTCTTTCCCATTCGCTTGTCCAGTATGTACTCCATCTGTGGCTTTTCTGCTACTGGTAATTGCTTCTTCCACTGGACCACTGGTTCCCCATCTTTAGCATCTACTTCTCCAGCCCTGTATGGGTATACATCTGAAACGTTAAATATCGAAGATATCTCGATGCCCTCCGACAACTCAATCTCATATGCGTTCTCCCCGAATTTCTTCAGGACTTTGCATGGCCCAATTTTCTTCATCTTGAGTTTGTTATATGTTCCCCTTGGGAACCTTTCCTTCCTCAGATGCGCCAGAACCATATCACCAACTTTGAACTGAAGTTGTCTTTTCCGTTGATCTGCTCTGCACTTATACTCTTGATTTGATTTCATCAGTCGTTGCTTCACTTGACTGTGAAGTTCTCTCATCGTCTCAACGGGCTCTTCAGCGCTAGCACTGCTAGTTGCATCCTGTTCTGAATCCCTGAGCTCAGAAAATCCCCTTGGTTGTGTCCCATACACAATCTGAAATGGACTTCTTCTTGTACTCTGATTCACAGAATCATTGTACGCGAACTCTGCCTGTGGAAATATGTTATCCCAGCTACCATGGTGTTCTGTCACCAAGCTCCTCAGCAAGTCTCCAAGACTTCTGTTGACTACCTCGGTCTGTCCGTCTGTCTATGGATGGTAAGTTGAACTAAATGCCAAATTAGTTCCTAGCTTCTTCCATAGCGTCCTCCAAAAATGACCTATGAATTTGGTATCCCTGTCCGAGACTATGCTTCTCGGCAATCCATGAAGTCTAACAACCTCTTTGAAAAACAAGTTTGTGATGTGCATCGCATCGCTGGTCTTCTGACACAGAATAAAATGTGCCATCTTTGAAAACCTATCCATGACTACAAATATGGAATCAACTCCTCTCTGTGTCCTCGACAATCCTAACACAAAGTCCATGCTTATCGCCTTCCATGGCCTATCAGGTATGGGTAATGGCTGATAAAACCCGACATTCTGTTTCCGGCCCTTCGAATGCTAACAAATTCGACACCTGTCAACAAACCTCTTGACATCTGCTCGCATGACCAGCCAAAAATACGATTCACTCAGCTTTGCAAATGTTTTATCATGACCAAAGTGACCTGCTAATCCCCCGCTATGTTTTTCCTTCACCAAATTCTCCCTCATGGAGAAATTCAGAATACACAGTTGATTGCCTCTAAACAACAATCCTTCCTGGATCATCTAGTCTATCCACGGGCTCCGATCTCTAAGAACTGGGTTCTCCGCTGCCTCATATGCCTCTCCGAAATCTACATCACCTTCATACATATATTTTAGATTTTCAAAACCCAAGGTTTTGACTCGAAATTCCTGCAGCAATAAACATTTCCTGCTCAAAGCATCATCCACTTTGTTAGCAGTTCCTGAAATGTGTTTGATTACAAATGTGAAATTATGCATGTACTCTACCCATTTTGCATGTTTCTGGTTCAACTTCTCCTGTTGACTCACAAACTGCAATGCATGATTATCGCTGTACAGAACAAATTCTTTCGGGATCAAGTAATGCCTCCACTTTTTCAATGCTTGTATGATGGCATAAAACTCTTTATCATACGTGGAGTATTTCAGCTTTGCTTCATCCAGTTTCTCGCTGAATTATGAAACTGGTATGTCCTCCTGACTTAAGACCCCTCCTACGGCATATCCACTTGCATCACATTTCACCTGAAATGTCTTCTGGAAATCAGGCAACACCAGAATTGGTTGCTCTGTTATCTTCCACTTCAACAGATTGAAGCTTTTCTCAGCCTCTGCTGTCCAATGAAAAAATTTATGTCGCTTCTTCACTGTGTCCATCATCGCGGCACTAATTCCACTGAAATTCCAAATGAACTTTCTGTAGAAACTAGCCAAACCATGGAAACTCCTCACCTCGAAAACATTTCTCGGTGATGGCCAATTTTTTATCACGTCCACTTTACTTGGATCCATTTTCAACTCATTCGCTGAAATAACAAAACCCAAATAAATGAGTTCTCTCTGCATGAACGAACATTTCTTCATGTTGACCAACAAATTCTCTTGCTGCAGTCTTCTCATCACAATACCCAAATGTTTCAAATATTCAGCCTTGGTCTTATTGTAGATCAATATATCATCCAGATATACAACTACAAACATTCCGATGAATTCCCTCAGGACTTCATTCATTAGTCTCATGAATGTGCTTGGGGCGTTTGTCAAACCAAACGGCATGACCAACCATTCGTACAAACCTTCGTTTGTTTTGAATGTTGTCTTCCATTCATCACCCTCTCTCATGCGAATCTGGTGATATCCGCTTTTCAGATCAATCTTTGAAAAGAAAATTGCCCCACTCAGGCAATCCATCAGATCATCCATTCTTGGCAGTGGAAATCTGTACCTGATGGTGATTTTGTTAATCGCTCTGGAGTCTGTACACATTCTCTAGCCTCCATCCTTCTTTGGACTTAGTTCTATCGGAACAACACACAGACTCAAGCTTTCCCTGACCAGTCCTTTGTCCAATAAATACTGGACCTGGTTCTTGACCTCCTCGTTCTCCTGCGGTGTCAATCTGTATGCAACTTTATTCGGAAAACT
>SNQJ01S0127869.1:17047-28239 GCA_010110895.2 Picea sitchensis
GCCTAAAACGAAGATCTTATGCAAAAGTTACAACCTCGAGAAGTTCATGTACTAACTTACCCAAATGAGGCCCACATGACTTTTGGTGTTTCCTATCTTAGGGTTAGGTTTTTGGATGTCTAGGGTTTTGGAATTCTTGTTTAACAAAAAAAATGCCTTAAGAGCCTCATTGTAATCATCTTCTTGCGAAGGAGCGTAGTCGTCACATCTCTTCTCAGAGATAAATCTGCCACCATTCTAGCGAGTCTTGCACTCTGTATTTTTACAGTCTCTTTACAATTCTTTCATTAATAGAAATCAAGTATTGTTCTATTTCTATGCTTCTGGCAATTTTCATGAGTATTTCAGTGTAATTTCTATGATTTCATTTTGTTCCGAACATACACTGGATCACAATTGTACCATCCATGATTTAGCATGTTTTACTTGCTGCAATTTACATTTCTCAACAGTTTGAGGGGAAACCTAACTCATATTAGAATCAGGATCAATTAAAATGGAAACTAGATGGTTGGAAATCATACCTTCCATATCCACGATTGAAGCTTGGTGGTCAACTTGTCTATTATCCAAGGCTGCGTAAATTTGTGGAATTCCCCTAGCCACATCATTGACTGTGGTAGCTTCCTAGATGTTGTAGACTCTTCGATTGTCATGTTGCCTATGTGGGTAGTCCCTCAACAGATGTTCTTCTCCACAACCCTAACAATTCAAGGGTTATTTCTTTCTATTATCAGTCTTTCCTGGGGCTGATCGAAAGGGTTTATTACCACTATGAGAGGGAAACTTCTGTTGATACACACTTTTAGTAGGAAGACTCATCTTAGAGCTTTTACTATGAGTCTTAAATCTTGAGGATTTAAACTCCTTCTTCTTGAAACCCGAATTATTTTTCTTCTTCCATTCCTTATGAGGTTATGCCTTGTTATTGAGTTTCTGATAGCAGTGCCTTGCCTTTCAAATAGTGTATTATAAAGTATTAGGTTCATCAAACTCAATTATGTCCTGGAAGGACTGAGGCAGTCCACTAAAAAACCATTGAATCTTTACCCTTTCATCCTTAATGTAGGGCACATACCTCGTCGGCTCAATAAATTTGTTGATATATTCAGCTATTTTGAGCTATCCTAGCTTGAGTTCATAGAACTCCTTAGTCTTCCCATCATATTATTTTTTAGACAGATACTTCTTCTTAAAGTATTTGTCAAATTGTTTCCATGACAAGTCCTTTTCATGGATTCCTTTCAAATTCATAAGGTCCTCCCACCAAATGGATGTCTTTCCATTCAAGTTGAAAACGGTTATTCGGGCCTTTAAGTTTTTAGAGTAGTCATGGGCTCTGAAGTACCTCTTCAAACCAAGTAGCCAAACTTTTGCTTCTTCCCCCTTTTTAATTTCTCCATCCAAAGTGGGTGGTTTCACTTTCTTAAACTCTTCAGGTTCATGGCTCTTGGAATGTTTCCTCTTATTTCTTCTCCTCTAGGAATGTGAACTAGTCTCACTACTGGACAACTCCTTGGAGTTGTCAGTTTAATCACTAGAGGATTCTTTCGTTGAATGTCTCTTGGCTACATGGTGGGCCTTCTTTGAGGTGTTTCTCCTTGTGTGGCTACTTTTAGGACCATGCTTTTGTATCTCAGGTGGACTTTGGGTTTTCTTAGTATGATGTCTATCCAAATTATTGGTTGTTGGTCCATGTTGTAGCTACCTTTGTATATTTTATAGGATTTGAAGTGGGACTATATTAATTTCATTTTGTTTTTCATGTTCTTTTATCAACCTTTCATTGTCAGCCTCACAACTGTGTAATTTTCCCATCAGGCTTCTTATAGTTTCATCCAAATCCGGAGGGGTTTCCACCACACTCCTCTCCTTAGATTCTTCTTCTCTCCTGTGGGATCTTTCCCCCAAATCATTATGTGTCACCATTATTTACGCTATATTTTTCCTTATTTTCCAATGACTGTTTCTGATCCAGGTGGATATTGGTGGCCACCCACCTGTTCCAACTGGCTCCTCTTGTCAGTTTTTAGTGCAACACATTCTTTTGTACTTATTTGTAATTGTGGGTTCTACACTTTCAGGGATGTCTAAATCCCTACACATCTTCCAGGTGGATACAGGTGGCCTCCCACCTAATCCAACTAGCTTATTTTGTATGTTTGCATGTCAACACATCTTGTTGTACTTCCAGGACCGTTTTGGGGCCCTAAACATTTTTTTCTTGTCTTTCCACATTAAAAATATATATGAAGTCAATTTTTATGGCATAATGCATATTTCTCGAAAATACCTTTCCAACGGGCTATCACACGCCTAAAACGGAGATCGTATGCAAAAGTTACGACCCCGAGAAGTTAATGTACTAACTTACCCAAATGGGGCCCACATGACTTTTGGTGTTTCATCTCCTAGGGTTAGGTTTTTGGATGTTTAGGGTTTTGGAATTCATTTTTATCATAAAAATGTCTTCAGAGCCTCATTTTAATAATCTTCTGGCGAATGAGCATAGTCGTCACATATCTTCTTAGAGATCAAGCTACCACTATTTTAGCGAGTCTTGCACTCTATATTTTTACAGTCTCTCTACAATTATTTCATTAATAGAAATCAAGTGTTGATGTTTTTCTTTGTTTCTGGCCATTTTCATGAGTATTTCATTGTAATATCTCTGCTTTCATTTCATTCTGAAAATAATTTGGATCAATGGTATCAGAGAAGGATGCTCTTGATCATTTTTCAGTGCATGTCCCTGATGAGGTCTGAGTATAGCCAATTGCATCTCGATCTTGTCTCTCTTGAGAAAATCACTCTTGCACGCCTAAGAAACCCTCGATGGTGGAAAAAAATAAAAACGATGGAGCATAATATTCTATTAACCTGTTGCTCGAGCAATCTCTCGCACGACAAAGGGACAAAATGATGGAGAATTTTGCACACATTCTCCAATGCTTGCCAATAGCAACATGCACATCTTCATAAAGCGACCATTTTGGAGGAACCTATCCCTTCAAGGTACAATTTAATTTTGATATTCACATATTTGAAGGTCAGATAGATGCGGATGCCCTAGAAAAATGGTTAAATCTATTAGAAGGTTATTTCTCTGTTCAAAAAAATTTCGACAGGGAAAAGATTACCTTCGCACTCCTCAAGGCTCTCCCCCATGTAAAACATTGGTGGGAAAATTACTGGGAGAAAATTTCCACAGAGGAATCTGGAAAATATGGGATCGAGCCCACTTGGGATTTGTTTGTGGATGCATTCAAAGAACAGTACTATCCTGTTGATAACTATGAAGACCATTACATGAGATGGACCACACTATGACAAGAGAAGAGCCAAACAATGTTAGATTTCACAAATACTTTCCATACCTTTCACACCAAGCTGGGTATCAAAGACTCTGAGTGGCATCTGGTTTTGAAATACTATGGGACTCTATATAGGTACATCCAAACCAAAATGGATTTCCTAAACATCTCATCATTAGGAGTTGCCTATTGATATGTTGTCAAAATCGAGCAAAAATTTAGGCACCAGAACAAATGGGAATTCGGGTCTGCAAATATGCAACAACCAAAGCATGGTAAAGACAACCCTAACCAACAAACTCTAGACAACCATTCTAATACACAAGACAAAAAGGGTAAAGTAAAGACTAAGAATGACACTGGGAAGTGGTGTGACTTCCACAAAAGCCCCTAGCACAACACCGATG
Organism: Picea sitchensis; assembly: GCA_010110895.2. Classification (NCBI taxonomy): domain Eukaryota; kingdom Viridiplantae; phylum Streptophyta; class Pinopsida; order Pinales; family Pinaceae; genus Picea; species Picea sitchensis. The sequence goes on from SNQJ01S0127869.1 coordinate 20,769, forward strand.
ATTTTTTCTCAAAACAATCATTGGTGGCCGAGGTCAAAGACATGAAGTCGAACCCTGATTTGGAATTTGATCCATAAAATATTGAAAATAGACAGATCATTGACACAGACCCCACTGCTACTTTCATGACCACAAAAATTCAACTAGAATAACCAATAGATCCTGAAGAGGGGGAGCACCTCTTCCATTCACAAATGTGGGTGAAGGGGACCCTATTACATTTCATTGTTGATAACGACAGACAAAAGAACCTCATATCAGCTAAGGTCATCAAATAGTTGATGTTTTTTATGACACCACACCTGCAACCATACAATATCGGGTGGCTTCACTAGGGACGAGATATTCGCATCAGCCAGTAGTGTTCCATGTCCTATGGCATCCATCCCTTCAAGGATGAGGTAGTGTGTGGTGTTTCCCATATTCGTGGCTGTGATGTTGTTTTGGGCCAACCATATATGTGGAAACGTCATGCTATCTATGAGTCTAGACGCCATAGTGTCATTATTACTCTGGGACGTCAACTCTACAGGATACCAAAGTTATTTTCGACTACAGCTCCACCAAAACAGTTCTGCAAGGTAATCTCTCATACAACAAAATTCATCATCTTCATAGTCTATTCAAAGGATGCACATAAGACCACTACAACCATTACAACCTCAAAACCTTCTATCCAACAAAAACAGAGTGTCGAAGATAAAGAAGATATTGTTTCTTCACCTATAATGGTGCTTATACAATGCCTCATCAAACCCAGAGACAACAATTTGGTGGAACAGATTCAACCCCTCCAGAAACAAGTTTGTGATAGTATTCCACAAGCCAAGAAGCACAACTTCTCCAACAAGGCACGCATCTCACCAAGCTTCAGATTCAAAAAATTCCTTCCCCTCTTCCATAAACACTCAATGCAATGGAGACCATTGCTTCCTAAGGGGGGAGGATTCATCCAGGTGGATATTGGTATCCACCCACTTGTTCCAACTGGCTCCTCTTGTTAGTTTTTAGTGCAACATTTTCTTCTGTACTTCTTTTTAATTGTGGGTTCTACACTTCTGAGGCTGTCAAAATCTCTACACATATTCCAGGTGGATACTGGTGGCCTCCCACCTAATCCAACCGACTTATTTTTTATGTTTTCATGTGAGCACATCTTGTTGTACTTCCACGACCGTTTTGGGGCCCTAATTAATGTTTTTTTGGCTCACCATAGTCAAATTGTAGATGGAGTCAAATTTTGATGACGTAATGTGTAGTTCTCAAAAACACTTTTCCAACGGGTTATCATGCGCCTAAAACGAAGATCGTATGCAAAAGTTACAACCCTGGGAAGTTAATGTACTAACTTACCCAAACGAAGCCCACATGACTTTTGGTGTTTCATCTCCTAGGGTTAGGTTTTTGGATGTCTATGATTTTGGTATTCATGTTTAACATAAAAATGCCTTCACAACGTCATTGTAATCATCTTCTATCGAATGAGTGTATCCATCACATATCTTCTCAGAGATAAAGCTGCCATCATTCTAGCGAGTATTGCACTCTGGATTTTTACAGTATCTCTACAATTCTTTCATTAATAGAAATCAAGTATTGTTGTATTTCTTTGTTTCTGGAAATTTTCATGAGTATTTCATTGTAATATCTTTGCTTTCATTTCGTTCCAAAAATAATCCAACCAGTTTGAGTGTCAATAAAACATTTTATGTTAGCTAATTATCTACTAGTTTATGAGCAACACATGCAATTTGTAAGGTGAAGTCATCTTCATTATTTGGAACACTAGCAACACACAATTCAATTTTTTAGAACATATAACAACATCAGAATGTTTCATTCATCTCTTCAGTAGTGGTTTAAATAAGCTTCTTATGAATGGGGTAAGATAGCGTGTTACCCCTTAAAACTTCTCTATATAATTTTATTCGACTCATTCATGAACCCAAGCAGGCCAAGTGTTGTTTCCTGCTCTGATACCACTCGGTCACACACCTGACCCCTAAGTACGTTTTTAAAGGATGGGGTATAAATTTTTCACTTTTCTCAATCATCTCAAATCTTCTCTATCATAGCTCTATCGTCTTCTGTTCATCAAGAGTTTTCCAACGACAGTAATTTCACTCATAACTGATCTATGGGATGAGGGTTATGAGATTTCGAAGTTCTCGGGTTTACATAGGCAACATCCCTCTTACTGCCACATGGCATCCTCGTGACCTCCAATTGTCCATGTCAATTGATGTGGTGACACCCTGGTCTTAATGTGGCACTAGCCTAGACTACCATAGTGGAACTTCGATCCACACAAGCTTGCATCCATTGTAAATTGGGTCTTCTCCCAACACACTCTTCGCTTACCTCCAATGAATATGGTATCGATGAATATTCCATTTCTCTCGATGGAAAATCTCGATGCATGCCAGATATCTCAAACTATGGTTAGGATCCATTTTGCACCTAAGGTTCACCAATCCTACTAGACCCCACTCAACTCATCAACCCATTGAAGACTAACATGTGCCATCACACTGATGTTCTTAGTGAGCATCAATTCACCATGTCACCATAGGGCGTTTAGGATTGCTTAACTAGAGGATGACATTTGTCCCTCTCCTATAGTCCAATTAAAATACTTAATTAATATTTTGTAGAATACCATTCTTTGGTAATTAATTACTTAAACCTCATTAAGAATAATTATTCTCCACAAACTAATTATCCAGTAATTAATATTTGCTTAGCCTAATACTCATGGCCAAGTAATTACTGAGGTTTTACTTTCTCTTCCCCCCACTAGAAGTAGTTTAGCACTAACTCAATAAATTACTCATATGATAATTATGATTAATTATATTATAACACAATGAGGTTAATTTCTTCATAATATACTTAAGTTGATTAACCTTAATTAAGGTGTATAATTCAATCCCTCCCCGACACGCAACTCCATATCGAATTTTCATGTAATTTCACAAACACACACACACACACACACACATATTTACTAGGAAGAATGATTAACTATATTCAATTTGAAATTTATTATTACAAATTTGTTCTTTTATTAATTATATTATAATATGATTAAATATATCAAAGGATCACTTAGGATTATCAATATTCATTAATACCTAAGCCTCTGGACTTCCATAAAATTCCTTATCGTGCTTTTATGAACCTACCCAAATCTCTTGAATGTCGAATCTCTAGAGAGGGTCCCACTTGTATTACACCTTTATGCAAATATAAGAAATTGTATTATCATACAATATAATAAATTAAGTTTAATACTTATTATAACATTTATGCAACAATTAGAATACAGAGGGGTATGTTCGAGCCTTCGGCCCTTTTTCTTATTCATTATATTACCCCAAACATCTTGGAGTCCCGAACTCTCGAAGGGTCCACACTCACATGTTATTTCTCATTAAATATTAAATTATAAAGGGAAAAGAGTTGGTACTTTATCACATACAAATACCATGATAAACTCATTTAATATATATTATATTACACCTTTTTGGAAAATGTGCCCAGGTTTACAATGACCCCTAATATTATATTTAATATTTGAAATGTGTGTGTGTGAGAGAGAGAGAGAGCGCTCTCTAGGTCAACTCCTCCATCTCCCCAACACATCATTTATACTCAAATCTCTCGGAGCCTCGGTGATCCGAAATGATCTTTTAAGACTATGGTTAAGTTTTAAAGCATGAGTTCATGGAAGCCATAATAAGAAATGCACTTCTAAAAGTAAGCACAAAGAACCAACAAACCATAACAACAAATTTTTTAACGGAGTTCGACAAGATTACCTACGTCTTCGGGCCCTTGTCTCAGTGGGTGAGGCTCTCTTATTTCTCTTCAATGCTTTGAAAGTACATTAGAAAAGTGTCAAATGGATTAAAAACTAGTCTAGTTGTGTTCTTCTCAACCTTAAGAGCCCAACACAACTGACGACACTGAAAACGGTTGAGCGAAGCTCCCGGAATTGGCCCACAAAGTTCCTCTCCTCAATGGCTTCCCTACATAAAAATAACTTTGGCTTCACAATTCTATAGAATTTATCCTCTTCTGAACCTCTCTAAGGTTGTCAAGAACATCTGGTTTATATAGATTTGGATTTGGTAACATCCTCCCAACTTCCTCCCAATATATGGCCTCAAATCGGGCTCCAGATCTCCCAAAAATGGCCAAAATCTCTCAAAATCAACATAATATCAACAAAAAAATCATGTTATATAGTTTAAAACCCAAATATGCACATATGGGTGCCCCAGCCTCCTTTACTCGAGCCCCTAGTCATATGGGCACTGCCATGTGGCCTCGGGCTGAGCGTTAACTATTGAGCCCTGGTCTTAGGTTGTTGCATTGGTCGTATGGATGACCATGTGGCCTATGGCTAGGCCTCTCCGCGCCCTACCTTATGGTGCTAACCCCTGGTCCATAGCCCCTGGTCGGTCGGGCTAGCCCCCGTCGATCGAGGCTTATCCCCAAACTTCCACCCATGTCAACTTTTAATCAATATTTTCCATTTAGGGATTAAGTCCCATGGTTAGCCCGGTCGATCCGCCGGTGGTTATGAAGACTTTGGCTTGCTCGGAGGTCACGGGTTCGAAACTTGCGAAGGAAAAATAATTTTTTTGAACCAGCCCACATTGGCCAAATCCGGGGTGCCACGTGACACCCTGTGATTGGGCCACGTGTCACCTCTGGATTGGCCCGTATTGTCCAGTCATCATATAATAAACACCTAGTCAATGCACAGTCAGCATGCATAGTCATCTACCATTTCACTGCTGTACAACCCAGTCACATGTCCATCCAGCTTCCACATCAACATCCGTACCCTGCCACGTCAACTTCCGTACCCTACCACGTCAGTGTTGGGCTCTAAAGATGTCCTAAAAAAAACCTCTATGCATCAACCAAAGGTAGGTATTGGCACAAGCGTTTTACTTGTCGTCTACGTAGGTTCTTACCTTCTGTTTTCAATACCCAGCCTCCAGAGATGCAACACCTGTAAAGGAACAACAATCGTAAAGGGAACGACAGTTGTTCTATTCAAAGGAACAATACAGCCTACAAAAGGAACAACAATCGGAACAAAAGGAACAACAGTCGTTACATTGGGCCGAACTAATGTTGAATTAATTGCATTGTAGTATTTACCCAACTTATCTAATTTGTCAACCCGAGGTTCGTAAACTGACAAAGCACACACAAAGTATATGCAAGATTGAAGTGGGACTAATCTAATCTAATCTAATGTTTAAGCTACAACTGAAATAGAATCATTAATGTAACACACGACCGAAATAGAATCATTAATCTAACACACGATTGGAATTGAATCATTAATCTAACACACGATTGGAATTGAAATTAATCTAGTTGCGTAAATGAAATTACTCTAAGAATGGGAAATTGTGTAAATGGAATTAATCTAGAAATGGAGAACTACATGAAGGAAAAACAAATACAACATGTGAAGAGTTGAATGACACAAAAACATATGTGAGATCTCACCAATGAAGCAATCTTATATTATAATAATCAAACCAATCTTTATAAAAGAATAATGAAAGCATGAAAACCAAAACCATGAATCAAATCTAAGAATCCCTTTCTCTTTTGAATCCTAATGACTACCATTAATGACTACTCTAATTCTCTACTTACAATTGAAATATCATGAAGACATAGCACTCTCTTTTATACATGAGAGCCTTGAAGATAAGATAACCATCTCATTATTACAGATCCACTTTTCTCTCAACCTATTTCCCATTATTACAAAATATAATCCCTTTAAATCCTCACACATATCTCTCATATATCTTAGATAAGATATTCCAACCAAATCTCCATGATCTTGTCCTTTGAATGGGCTTGAATTATCTCCTCAAATATTGAAATGGTGGAGGAAGTATTTGAGAATTCCTTTGAATTAATCCTTCACATATTCCTACACATTACAAAGCTCTCACATATTTGAGATATATATGAAAACATGTCAATTTTCTAACATTTAATCACAAATTCTCTCTTAATACTAAAATGAATAAAGTGGAGAACAATAAGGTGAAACCCAAGTATATTAATGGAAATGATATCGTGAAAGGTTAATGGGGCGATGAAATGTGAAGAATGAGGAAGGGAAAGATGGATGAAAATATGACATTTCTAAGCCCCAACACACCCCCCAACTTAACTTGTTCCATGTCCTCATGCAACCATGCATGGATCTTCTCAAGAAATTTTGGCATCTGAATGTTGGTTTTGAGTGATGATAATGAATGTTTTCGAGGATGGGATTTACATGAGTAACAACTGACATTTTTCTTATGGTTGGTTCTTGTGTGACAACCATGAATATAAAGAATGTTGGTTCTTGTGTTAACAACATTCATTTCGTTATTTGTTCTCTTGATGTTATAATAATAATTTGCCCATATTTTTACTGGAAAATACATGCTATCAATGTGCATAAGGAAACATCACTGAGTATAAGAAAGCCCTTTCTTTGTATATGTGTGAATCATGCCAATATGTATAACAATGCTTATGAAGAAAAGTGAAACAGAGTATCGTTGGAAAATAAATGTTCATAAATGGTAAATGAGATGAAAAATGGAATGATGGACATGGAAAAAATGGACCGATGATAGTGAATAAAGTCCACTACCCCCCAACTTAACTTGTTGCATGTCCTCATGCAACACGGCATGAGTCATAGAAGTGAAAAGGAAAGGGAACTGGATGAGGGAATTTTCCAAATTATTCATTGCTAGCAGTTGAGGAATTACATGATTAAAGTTTAGAAAATAACATACCTCCACTTACCTAAAATGTTGATGAACTATGCAATAGGAATATGGCTGATGTGGCTGCTAGATCATGGAAGATGTCACTACTGCAGGATCATATGGAAAGTGACTGATGATGTAGCTGTGACTGTTGTCTGTTGGATCAGAGAATGTGAAGTGGAGGAAGCTGAACTACTGTTGAATGCACCATGGAAAAGAGAAAGTATGAAAGTGGAACTGTGGTAGTCTCATATGGCTGAATTCATTCTACTGTAACTGCTGATAGAGTCATGAAAAGTGTATAGTCTTCACCCGCTGCTAAACCTGATGGTACAATTCTAATCATGTGAATGAATGTGTCGATGTTGAGCATGAAAAGAAGTCATTGGATTACCGACCAATGATGAATGTCGTTAACCAATGTGAGGCAACTCACCATTGATGTCAATGAGTGCCAAGGTACCCGAGTACATCTGGCGAAGTGTGAATGAATGAGCTAATGTTGAGCCACTTGCAAGATCTGACGATCAAGGGACATTGATGTATTCCCATGATTGTCAGTGAGAGAACTTGCCATTAAGGCATGCAAGCCTCCAGGTACTCAAAATGGACTCTAGTCTATATCCCAGATAAGGTGTTAAGGTCGATGGGGCAAG